>CAIGQZ010000461.1:2786858-2799819 GCA_903798205.1 Danio tinwini
CTATAAAGCCAAAGTCACACTAGAGTTTGAGCTTGCGAAATTCTGTCGTACGGCGCTGCGAAAAGGGGCGGGGTTAAACAAGATGAATAGACATTAAAAAAAGTGAGCGATTGCTCCATGTTTTAAATTTCTATCCAGAGAGGTCATGTTTTGATCCTGGATTGGTCTCACGCAGTCAAGTGATGCGATTTCGCAGGTCAGAGTTCACCAAGCTTAAACTTTGCACCGCAGCGAAATGCGAAATTCGACGCATGACCCTGCGTTTCCTGTCTGATGCACTCGCATGCGTATGAATGGAAGTCTATGGGGAGAAAAGCCCAGTGTGACCGCGGCTTAAATGTCTGATTTTTAAAAAAAGCTGATGCCATTAGCTATATACACTCACCGGCGACTTTATTAGGTAAACCTGTCCAACTGCTCCTTAACACACATTTTTTATCAGCCAATCACATGGCAGCACCTTAATGCATTTGGGCATGTAGACATGGTCAGGAGGATCTGCTGCAACTTAAACCTAGCATCAGAATGAGGAAGAAAGGGGATTTAAGTGACTTTAAACGTGGCTTGGTTGTTGGTGGCTGGTCTGAGTATTTTAGAAACTGCTGATCTTTTGGGATTTTCACAACCATCTCTAGGGTTTACAGAGAATGGTCTGAAAAAGAGAAAATATCCAGTGAGTGGCAGTTCTGTGAGCACAAATGCCTTGTTGATGCCAGAGGTCAGAGGAGAATGGCCTGACTGGATCCAGCTGATAGAAAGGCAACAGTAACTCAAATAACCACTCGTTAGTCAGAAGAGCATCTCTGAACGCACAACACGTCCAACCTTGACGCAGATGGACGTGATACAGTAGCAGAAGACCACACCGGGTGCCACTCCGGTCAGCTAAGAGCAGGGAACTGAAGCTACAATTTGCATAAGCTCACCAAAATTAGACAACAGAAGGTTGGAAATAAATTTGAAAAACAACTGCGACATTCAGATGGTAGGGTCAGAATTTGGCGTCAACACCATGAAAACATGGATCCATCCTGTATTGTATCAACAGTTCAGGCTGGTGGTGTAATGGTGTGGGGGATATTTTATTGACACACTTTGGGCCCATTAGTACCAACTGAGCATCTTGTCAATGCCACAGCCTACCTGGGTATTGTTGCTGACCATGTCCATCCCTTTATGACCACAGTGTACCCATGTTCTGATGGCTACTTCCAGCAGGATAACACACCATGTCATAAAGCGCAAATCATCTCAGACTGGTTTCCACTTGAACATGAAAATGAAAAGACTGCACTCAAATGGCCTCCACAATCACCAGATCTCAATCCAATAGAGCACCTTTGAGATGTGGTGGAACGGAATAATCGCATCATGGATGTGCAGCTGACAAATCTGCAGCGACTGCGTGATGCTATTATGTTAATATGGACCAAAATCTTGGAGGAATAAGGCAGTACTGAAGGCAAAAGGGGGTCCAACCCGGTACTAGTAAGGTGTACCTAATAACATGGCCAGTGAGTGTAAATCAACATGAAAATAGATAATTCTTTCCTAGAGCACACTGTTTGTATGTATTCATCCAAAAATCTGAATTTACATGCATACAACTATGAGTGTAGTTTTCTATTACATGTCCAGTGTACATCTATAGCCTTCAAATAATAGAAAGCCACATATTTGTGATTAGACCTGACTATTTGTGTATCATAAACTAAATTAACTGAAATATAATTGTCCTAATATAGTAGAAATATCAGCTTTGAGGTATTTAAGGTTGTAAGCTATAGGCAAGGGAAAGCAGTGATCACTGTCTGATGTGCAGATGTTTCTTTGAGGAACAGGCATGAATAATAGATCAGACAACAAAGTGTTCTCTTGCACTGGAGTTTCCCCAGCAGGCACCGACATAGATTTTATAATGTGTCTCTCTGCTGGGGGATACAGTTATGGTGCCATGATGTTGGTTCATGTTTGTTTTAGAATCTTGTTTGATCTGTGGACTGATTTAAAGGGATAGTTCAGCAAAGGAAAACAAAATCTGTTAATTTACTCACCCCCAGGCATTACCTTGTGACTGATTCATTAAGTAGAACATCAGGAAAGATTATAAGCTGAAACTGTGCTCCTTATTTTGATATTAAAATCATTTTAAGAGTCAAAAACACACATGCAGGCAAAACAAAATGAATCCCCTTGCCTCCAGTTGATGGGGCCATCTAATCTGTTCAAAAAACTAATATTGTTTAAACCACTATTAATTAAAGGGTTAGTTCACCCAGAAATGATCATTATGTAATTAATTACTCTGGCTCAGGTCAATCCCCTGATATATCGTCATTTACCTGCGAATTAAGATATTTTAGATGAAATCCGAGAGCTCTGATCTTGAGACGTTCAGAAAAGGAGTAAAAAAACATTGCCAAAACATTTAATGTGACTTCAATGGTTTAACTGTGACCATACAAAGCTCCAAGAAGAATTTTATGTGCATTTTTTTGGGTGAACTAACCCCTTACTCTTACTTTTTTAAGCTGCAACATCCAGAATATCAATTAGATGAACAATACAACATGTGTCCTCCCTTGGTGTCAACTCACATGTGAATGTGCACCTGCATATATATCATTATGCGATAGGAAGCTTGTGCTCCAGGACAGTTTTGCCAAGGCTAAAGACCTCCATGGCTATATTTTAAATGAACCAAATATTGTGTTAGTAATCAGATTAATGGCTAAATTGGACCAAAAATTTGTTTTCTGAACTCCTTATTGATCAGAAGTGTAAATAGCTTTTGCTTTTATTTGATCAAAATGAATATTAATATATTTTAATCATGTTTATCTATTCCAATTCAATCTAAAAAGTTCATTTATTCCTGATGACAAAGCGACATTTACATTTACGCTATTCCAGTCTCAACTAATCCATTAGAAAGCAACCTAATATACCATTTAATAGTGATTTAAACATATTCTAATCATACATAGAGGATATGAATACACAGCACTAGAAAGCTGTGGTTATGTGCAGTAATGTAGAACTAATAAGATATGGTGCACAGAACTAGCTGCATTGTTATTTATCGCTTGATTAAAATGGACTAAATAAAAAAAGCTTTATCACCAGTAATGCAGCACAGCAAAAAGCCTCACAGCAAGAAGGTCGCTGGTTCGAGCCCCGGCTGGGTCAGTTGGCATTTCTGTGTAGAATTTGCATGTACTCCCTGTGTTGGCGTGGGTTTCCTCCGGGTGCTCCGGTTTCCCCCACAAGTCCAAAAACATGTGCTATAGGTGAATTGGGTAAGCTTAAATTGTCTGTAGTGTATGTGTGTGAACGAGTGTGTATGGATGTTTCTCAGTGATGGGTTGCAGCTGGAAGGACATCTGCTACATAAAACATATGCTGGATAAGTTGGCGGTTCATTTCGCTGTGGCGACCCCTGATTAATAAAGGGACTAAGCTGAAAAGAAAATGAATGAATAAAGCTCCAGTAGTACATACATTTTAAGTCTGCTTTTAAAAAATAATATTAATAAAGCAGGAGGATTGGTACATCTTGAAGCAATTGCATAAACAGGATCTTTAGGGTGCTAATTTCGTTTCACCTGTATGTTTCTTTTTATTTGACTCTCAAAGTGTGGTAGACGTTTGCTTGCATTTCATAATTAGTCAAATACCATTTTTTATTTTATTTAAAGTTCTACAGACGATAAAAAGCTTTCTACTTCTTATATGGCACAGGCTGAGTAGCTAAAACAGCAAGTTTTCATTTTGACTGAACTATCCCTGTAAGACAGAGATTGGTAAGAAAACTATTTTGGTAAGAATAAGATTATCAGAGTGGATTCCAGCCATTGTTCACAGCAGCACGTCCACTACTCTGTCACCCAAGAAAGAGGTCAGTGGTTTCCAAAGCTCAGTCAATAATCACACTCAAAAGGCAATAGCTAGATTAGACTCTGCTGTAAACATTTTCTCCCTGTACTTTCATGTTGTTGTTTTATTATATTTTAATATATTTATATATTTTAATTCATAAACGGGAAAGGGCATATTTTTAAATGTTTTGGAGATGTACTGACTCTATTAGCTAAAACAATTTCTAAGTTTTGATTTAGAATGAGGAGGTTATGTTGTTTATTTATTTGAAGCCTACACTTTTGTACAGGGGTGCCCAAACTCGCATAAAGGGCCAAAAACCAAATATCCTTGAGAGCCGTGGGGCGAAGGTACCAAACTATATTACATTAAAGTTGCCAAGGGTAATTTCTTAATTTATTTCATAATATTTAAAAATAAATAGAAAACATTAACTTCAAATCCTATTAACTAACGCAGTATAACATTTAAAACATTTAAAAGAATAACATTGCAATAAAAACATCAACAGTCACATTTATAACACAGTGGAGTTTAATGCTGAATACAAAATCTGCCTTTGCCTTGATTTGCTCACCAAAGTCTGTAGGTGACAATATGTACATTTACACCTAATTTCATTAATTTACACAATTCAATTAAAATGTTAATGTCAGTTAGCTTTTAACAATAAAACAAATAAAAAAAAGGTTACATTATATTTGAAATTACAATATCTACACCATCCCTATCATTCCTCCTTTTTTCTCATACGGAGATGGTGGCCCAATCAAAGGTTACCACGGGCCAACTTTGGGCATCTCTGCCCTCTTTTGTATTATTTTGAATAGTCCGGACTGCTGAACGAATCACTGGCACTACTCTTCCTACACTTCAAGAACTGTACTCTTCTAGAGTGAGTAAAAGGGCACACAAAATCACTCTGGACGCCTTGCACCCAGCACACTACCTGTTTGAACTGTTTGCACAAAAACAGCCAGACACAGGAAAAGTTTCTTTCCTCAGGCCATCTACCTCATGGACAGTTAAATATTCTCCTACTGTGCAATAAACCAGCAATACTTTCTCATACGCACTTGTAAACAGCACCTTATAACAATATACAATGCAATACTTTCTCACACGCATTTGTACACAGCACCTTATAACCTGTAATTCAACATCCAGATCTTTTTGACTAATTGCATCTGTTTAGTGTTTATCGTCTTTTTTAAAATTTGTACATTTTTCTCATATATAATTTTGTGTTGTCACTTTATGTACACTGGAAGCTTCTGTTGCCAAAACAAATTCCTTGTGTGTGTGAAGCACACTTGGCAATAAAACTGATTCTGATTTATGACACAGAAATTAATTTCAGAAATTCCACAGAATAAAATTTAATTCCGCAAATTCAGAGCCTCAGTTGGGCATTCACTCTCGTCCCGCTTCTGGCCCTTTAAAAATCTCTTTGCGGCGGAGAACATCTGGTTGTTGAATGAAACCCAGCCATTCATAAAAACAGGAGAGGGACTTGCTCTGATTGGCTGGCTGCAGCCTCATGATCGCATAGGCGATGCAGAGGCAGCGATTGGTCAATCACTTGAATGACGTGAAGTCCTAGCCAATGAGCGTGATCTGCAGTGTTAAGCCGATGCTCTAGGAAAAGCAGGCGATCCCATTGACAAAATTTCAGTCGCGTCAAGCTGAGGGAGAGACCGATACCCATCAGAGCTTGCAAACGCACTGTTTTTTTCCTCTGGGATTAACCTAATCAGTCATTTTGTAAAAGCAGAGGATTTAACCAACATTGGGTGAGTATATTTTGCACGCTGTTGTAGTTTTGTGTTGTTTTATAATATTCGTATGCAAGTTTTGTCTTTTATTTTTATTGATATAAACTTGCGTTTACTTCAGCCGCCGCACTTAGTTTAGCTGGCTTGCACGCCATTTTCTTTGTGCGCATATTTGGTAACCATTTCCCCGTTGTTTGTTTTCAGAATACTCCATTAAGGCTGTTTAGTTTAAAACTCAGTCGAGCTCTGCAAAATTCATATGTGGTTTAACGAAGTGCTGCTCGCGCGTTCGGTATTTTTATGAATGGAACGACTGAGGTTTTTGGGGGGTCGCGCGCACGAAGGATCAAATTTCACTTCATTGAGAAAAACAAGCGGCGGAGGGAAGGGAGGGGGAGCGCGCGGCGATAATGGGCGCTGGGGGGAAGGGATTGAACTTCTTGAACTCGCCCTTATACTTGTTAACTCGCGGTTGTAATGCCATTATCTCGATTTACTTATTCAACAACTATAGCTTCCGTTGGCCGCCTTTATTATCCTCAATAAAATCACAAACTCTGGTTTTCGGAATGAAATGTGCACGCGCACGTTCATCCCGTTTTTATTTTTATAAAGGTCTGATAAGCTTCAGGAAGCAATAATGTTAAGCGATGGATGTTTAATTAGTTTCTGGTCCAGAGAGGGTTACGCAGTGAGCTGTGAGGTGTTTTCTTGGCCTCGCGGCTGTAATACGATTTTATGGCCTGAACACTTGCGTCAGGGAAAATAAACACACGTGTGCGACGAAGCGTGAATAGATTAAGCTTTATTTAAAGCCTGTCGTTTCACCAACTAAATGTGTAATTTATTTATTCTTTATGTAAGAACAGAATCTGCTTAAAATGTCTACTTTTTTAAATAATTGCTTTCATTTAAACTCTTAGTATGATGTCTTGGATGGTCTCATGGGCAACAGATGGCACTGTATGGTTATGTAAGGACCCCCATCTGTACCGTGAGCCTTAAATGGTGTGTGTGTGTGTGAGAGAGAGAGAGAGAGAGAGAAAGAGAGCTAGTGTAGTGTCCTGCTCTAATGCAGCACACACTTCATCAGGAGCTGAGAGTGAGTGTTACACAAACAAACATGCTCCCTGAAGTTTTCCCAGATCAAAGGGACAGTTGGTCCTGGACTGTCAGGACCAGGGACGATCACTGACAGCTGCATCAGACCCTGACAGAGTGTGTCTTGCTCTAAGTGCCACTTTTCTCGGCTCTTCTTCCCACAGACGAGGATATCACCCCCGTTCATCCCTGTACGTTCCCGTTTTCCCTCCTGCTGCAGCCCCTTAGGCCGCAGTGAGAAGCAAGCAACATGGACGGGTTTTATGACCAACAGGTCCCTTTTATGCTGCCTCCCAATGTACGCCTCACTTTTTTCACATTTGTAGATTAAATTCACATTCAAATCCTTTACTACAAATTATCCATTTGGGGTGGATGGCTGCAAGTTAAAAATAATTGCATTGATCTTTTTATTTTACAGAAGTCTCACATGCAGGAACCATCGTGCAGAACTTTCAATGACCGAAAAAGGAAGTTTGTTGACACCGAGCTGGCACAGGATACAGAGGGTAAACAAATGAACATGCAATCAATCCATCCAGATCTCTTTAGACCACATCATTTAGCCCAAGCCCAAACAAATCAGCCTGTTTATTCACAAATCAATCCTTGTGTTTCCACAGAGCTCTTTCAAGATCTCAGCCAGCTACAAGAGATTTGGATAGCAGAAGGTACGGCAGCAGTCCTAAACTTTAGAACAGGGGTGTCCAAGCTTTTTTGTATGAAGGGCCAGAAACCAAATATACCAAACTATTTAACATTAAAGTTGCCATGGGTCATTTCCTTATTTATTTAATAATATTTAAAAAATATATCTTTAAAAAAAAAATCACTTTAATATCTTACTGCTATAAAAACAATCACATTTATAAGACAGTGGAGTTAAATGCTGAATACACTAGTCAGGCAGAATCTGCCTTTGACTTGATTTGCTCACCAGTGTCTCTGCAATGTCCTGTCGGGTGACAGTATGACTATTTTTAAACAAATAAAACGTTACAATAAATTTGAAATGGCAATCTCATCATTCTTCCTGTCCTCTCAGATGGGATGGCGGGCCAAATCAAAGGTTACCGTGGGCCAACTTTGGCCGGTAGGCCCTAGTTTGGGCATCTCTGCACTAGAATATCCTTGGCTGTTTTCCATAACTCCCATTAAAATGCGACTTGGCTGTTAATGCATCATCTCGGTGAATGATCTCTGGAGCCTCATTCAAATGAGATGAGACAACAAGGCATATATAAACAAATACTAATTATTTATTTATGTCCACTTTGAATATTTCATGGCTTTATTCACTCTGAAGCAAATTTCAAGTCAGCCATTGTAAATTGTTTTCTTTCTCTGTGTGCAGCCCAGGTACCTGATGATGAACAGTTTGTTCCAGATTTCCAGTCGGATAATCGTGAGTACCTTTTGAATATTCATATAGCAAGAAAGTTGGGCCGGTTGTAGAATAGCCTATAGAACTTGCCGTGATGAATTATTGAAACACTTTATGAATTAGAGCAGCAGTCTGAAAAATAGTTATGTAATTTATCTATTAAATTGTATTATTATTATTATTATTATTTTAAAAATGTGTATCGTTAGCACTGGGTAATTTGCTATAAAACAAATTCCTGAATTTTTCCCACTATCTATTTTGTACAATTTCTCCTTGAAAGCAAGAAAACCAATACTCCATATTTCAGGAGTTTCTATGCCAAACTTGGCATAGATTTTAGATGTTTCTATGGTGTGTGTGCGCACACATGTGAGGCCCAGTCTGCCGCTGCGGTGCTGTAACTCATGGCAGCCTCCAGCTTGGTGACATTTTAATGGGGTTGGATCCTTGGCG
Organism: Danio tinwini; assembly: GCA_903798205.1. Classification (NCBI taxonomy): domain Eukaryota; kingdom Metazoa; phylum Chordata; class Actinopteri; order Cypriniformes; family Danionidae; genus Danio; species Danio tinwini. The sequence continues at coordinate 2,795,454 of CAIGQZ010000461.1, forward strand.
CACACACACACACTCTGGTTATTATGTGCTGGTGAACAGTGCTCTGGCTGTTTCCCTTGTTAGTTTTTCTTCCCATTTGGCTGTGAATAAGTCTGATTGTGTGCACTTTCTATGGTGTCAATGGTGTTTTTTTATAGAACATGAATGCACATGGATGTGTTTGCATAGAAATTGTGTGTGAGAGGGTTGTGTGTGTGTTTGTCTGGCACAATTTCTCTTATCTGGCATCGTGCCTTTAGCTCTCACAGGCCCCTCTTTCACCACAGCTGGGCAGTGGGGCCCTTTTTCCAGGAGTGTCACGTGATAGTCTGCAAGTCCTTACTTGCATTTTAGAGGGAAAGGCCTTTTTTTCACCTCCTCATAAATGGAATACTACAAGTAGTCCAGTACCAGAGTTGGAAATTAACAGGGGCTTAAACATAGGGATGACATTTGTTTTCCCAATAAATAAAACAAAAAAATAAGGGTGCAAAAAATGCCCAGTACATTCAAATTAATAAACTATTATGGCATTATATTTAGACTTTTTTTTAAAAATTTAATTTCTTTTTTTTTTAGGCAGCGAGTTTGTTTGCAGCAGCCAATCAAAGGCATTCAGATTAGCCGCAGCTAATCTGCGTGCATTCAATGACTGAATTTTCTAATAATAAACCATTTTCTAATAATAAACTGCCTAAACGATGTAAATCAGGATTTTGCAGGTTTAGTGATCATAACGTCTGTGTTGTAATGTATCTGTGTAGCTGGATTGTCACGCAATTGCTTCAGGCACAAAATATTTTTATATGTATTCTATTACTACTGCCCTGAAAGTAGTAAATATATGTATGTATGTATGTATGTATGTGTGTGTATATAAAATGTGTGTGTATAACATAGTTTATTATTAGCCTAAATATAGAGAATACTGATGACTAAGTGTTTATCATGCATCTGATACCAGAAGTGTTCTAGGTTAGGTTTTTAGGTCAAAGAATTGTATTCTCCTTGACACTTTTTTCGATCTCTTTTGAAGTGATGTTTCATGGACCTCCTCAAACAAAAATAAAAAGGGAGATGAGCCCAAGCAGAGAGTTTTCCCCATGTCGACAAGAGCAGAGACTCTCCCCATATGGAGAGAAGTGCCTTTATAACTACAGGTATACATTTCCTTCTCCATTCCTCATCCTTCCCCGTTGCATATGCCTCACTTATTCTTGATGAATAATATTTATTTCTATTTTGTCAATTTTAGTGCCTTTGACCGGAAGCCATTCAACAAGCCACTGACTCCTCCTTCTACGCCAGCATCGCCCTTTGGTTCCTCCAGCATGGCAACACATCCTGTGCAAAAAAGAGTGATGCCACCAGCCCAAACACAGACACAAGGACCACCGCTATTACCAGGACCAAATTACAGTTCCACATCACCACATCAGAGAGCACAGACTCCACTCCACAGTCAAAGCCCACCGTTTGCTGTGCCCTGCACACCTGTCAATCACCCAGATGCCTCCTACAGCACAGACCACAGGTATGATAGGGTTGCTTTCATTTAGAAACAACCTGGTAATACAAATATGTTTCATCTATTTCCGAAACGTCATTTTTTTGGGGTCACGGTGATCAATTTCTAACCTCATTTCTATCTTTGACTTGAGCTTGAGCAGCTCGTGCATGTTGAAAGTGCTGTAATCAGCTCAAGTTGAGCCTTTCATTGGGTATTATCTTGTTAAAGATGCCACACTGACCTGGAAAGGAGTTCTATGTTTATCCCATTCTGGTCTCCAGGTTTAAGTAATGGAAAAGAGCTTTAACACCAGACTTATCCCTTTGACGTGAAACTCATGATCACAGTCGCCCTTGATGTTGCAAATAATGCCATCTCACCTCCTCTCTTTTTTCCCTTCTTCTTAGGTTCCATCGGCAGCTTTCCGAGCCCTGTCTTCCATTCCCACAGTCCGATGGCCGCTGCCAAACACCTTATGCCCCACAGACCCGTGGTCATTTTCCCCGGCACAGCCGGCCCCCTTATCAACGCCAGATGTCAGAGCCATTGGTGCCAATGCCTCCCCAGGGGTTTAAAAAGGAAATGGTGGATCCTCGTTACAATGAGCAGGGTGTGCAAAACATGGGGCCTCCTCGTGCACCCTTGTTTCACCAACTGTCAATCAAACAGGAGCCCAGAGATTTCGGCTTTGACTCAGGTGGGTGTAAATCTCTGAGATTTGGGATTGAGTCCCCATGTAGTGCTGTAATGAGAAATCCTTTTAGCTTCAACTAGGTCAAATATATACTGCTGGCTGTGAAATTCTTGTCATAGTGAAATCACAGGGGGAAAATTAGTCCATTGTAGAACCAATAGAGAGACAACGTATAAAGTACTGTTCACACAAAAATCTCTTTTTGTTGGTCAACATAAGTTCACATTACCAACTTAAAACCATGGTGAAATGTGTATATATTTCAAAAACACAAAAGTAAACTTGACCTTCACCATTAGTATATTATATTATCTATTTTAATGTATTAATCCAATTTTATAACAAACCCAGCGAGAATTTTTTGTTTTTAAAAAATGTCTTATATAGTCGTCTTGGCTAAATTGAGGCTAAATTTGGGCTGTCAGTGAAAACCTAATAGACGTCTAAGAATAGGCCAAAACTAGACTAGTCATCAAATAAACAGAAATTAATGACTACACATATAAAGTCTGTCAAATCTGTTGACTTTGGGCTATTCTTAGACGTCTATTAGATTTTCACTGACAGCCCTATATATATATATGTACAGTATATATACAGTATGTATGTATATATATATATATATATATATATATATATATATATATATATATACTGCATTGTATTATTTATTTAATTGTATCATTTTCTCAATTGCCTTACAGAAGTACAGAACTGCCACTCGTCTTTTGGGAAATCAGGAAATTTCTATGGCACCAATGGTGAGGGTAAGCTTTTTTATGTTCTGTTTAATCTACACTTTCTTGAAGACTCTGTTCTATTAAGCAACAGCTTTTCATGTGCCTTACATTGAGAATCCTTGAACTATCCATTTTAAATCCCAATTTTTACGTTTTTTTTTTCGGCTGTCATTGTCAGGTTTTGGGTATGATGGAGAAGCCCACCTCTATTATGATGATGCATGTGTGGTCCCAGACCGTCTGGAGGGCAAGGTGAAGCAAGAGGGTGGAGTTTTTCGGGACGGGCCTCCATATCAGCGAAGGGGATCTCTGCAACTCTGGCAGTTCCTGGTCACTCTGTTGGATGACTCATCCAACAGCCACTTCATCACTTGGACTGGCCGTGGGCTTGAGTTTAAACTCATCGAACCAGAGGAGGTCAGTACATTGTAAAAGCAAATTGCCTTATATACCCTTTTTTTGAGGCAGCAAGCAGTATTAAGACATGTTTTAAATAGGTTGCCCGCCGGTGGGGCATTCAGAAGAACAGGCCTGCGATGAATTACGACAAGCTGAGCCGATCTCTGCGTTACTACTATGAGAAGGGCATCATGCAGAAGGTAAAGGCACGTTCCCGTTCCAATGTCATTTTTTCTTTCAATAGCTAAATCATTTTTAAGATTCACCTCATTATTTGTAATTAGTAAAACTACCCAGTCATTTGTTTTTAACTATTTTTTTCTTTTTTTGCTTATATTCAGGTTGCTGGAGAGCGGTACGTGTACAAGTTTGTCTGTGATCCTGATGCGCTTTTCTCAATGGCATTCCCTGATAACCAAAGGCCCAGTCTAAAAGCAGAGCCTGACAGCCTGCAGGTTCCTGAGGACGACACTGTTCCGCTCTCACACTTCGAGGCAAACCGTGCCCCCTATCCAGGAGACGCCAGAGACCAGTGCTTAGTAGTACCATCCTTTCCTGAAAATTATGCTTTCTGAACTGCTGCGTCACCGCAGAGCGGACCAGAGGAACTCTCAAATGCATCCTCGCACTCCAAATGCAGCTCATGTCAAATTGTAATCGCTCCGATAAGGAATTTGTAGCGCCTGCTGACAAGTCTCTAGACTTTCTTGCCACACTTTTATTGTTTGTTACTAAACAGATTTCACAATGGGAAAAAGTCTTTTTTATTTACAAAGGGACACAACGGTATTTCAGTATAACCTTTGATTTTATATATATATATATAAATATAAGTGTATATTTTAAAATCTGGCTTTTGTGCACTGCTTTCTGTGTATTGGACCTGGTGTCTGCTTCAGTGAGATTTGTAGAACTTTTGACAATGCTTAATGATGCACCTCAGGCTGTTGTCATTATCAGAGAAAGAAAGAGAGAGAGTGTGTGTGTGTGTGTGTGTGTGTGTGTGTGTGTATATATATATATATATATATATATATATATATA
>CAIGQZ010000461.1:2809819-2855030 GCA_903798205.1 Danio tinwini
TATATAATTTATTTATTTATGACTGATTATTACAGGTCAAAACATGAAATTAGCATTTTTGAATGCAAACTGAACCTTGAACTGATCTTTTTTAGCAGCAGTAAACAGCAAAATAGTTTAATTTAGTTTAGCGACATTGTTTGCATTCTGCTCTCCACTGATGATGTGTTGGGAAAACACTCAAGCCGCTTCTTAAAAGGACAGTTCACCCAAAAATGAAAATGTATTCATTATTTACTCACCCTCAAGTGGTTCCACACTTTTATGAGCTTCTTTATTCTGTTGAACACAAAAGAAGATATTCTGAAAAAAGCTGAACACCTGAAACAGAAGAAATAAACTCATTAAGGTTTGAAACAAGTGAGTAAATGATGACAGAATTTACTATTTTTTATTTATTTATTTTGTCCACCTGACGCAGATTCTGGGTCCAATCGCTCTATCAGACTATATGGGGAGGCTCAATAATAAGCACTTATAAATGCTTACAGATGACTGTAATACTTTTAAAAATCATGATCGCAATATATATATATAATATCAGATGGCCAGGAATATATTTTATTTTAAAGAATTGTTAAAATATTGGTGTCTGTGATGCAGAAAGCCCAGAGACTGTAGTGTACACCAACTTTATATTCAATTTAATGTGTGATATGATAAAAATTGGTCATAAACGACTTTTTTTCTTCATTCAAATGAGTCTTGGACCTGAAAACAGTATTCCATATGTCAATACTTCACAAATGATTGTGTTTTAGAGCTGCAGATGGCAAATAACAAGAACATTGTATTTCGATTACAAGCCATAGTAGAAATTTGGTTGGTTGCTTGTCTTTCTTTGTTCGTGGGAGGCTTGGACGCAGTATTGGTCCCTGTCTTTTATTGTGGAAAACATTGAAACACTCCATTTTGTAGTGCAGGATTTGCTTTGTTTGTGTTCTTGCTGTGTGTTCGTCAAGTGAAACCGCCATTCAGGAATCAGAATCCATGTTCACTTGGTGCCCTTGAACATGAACATGTCACTAATAAGTGCTTACGCTCCTTGTCATATTGTTTCTTTGTTTTGTTGTACTTTCTCGGGTCTGCTAAAGGGATAAAAATGAAAATGTACTCACTATTTACCTCGAGTGATTCCAAACTTTTTTGGAAGTGTCAATGGTTTGGGGTTCCCAACGGACTTTCCTGTAAACATTGTTTGAATTTATCTACTAAAAGTATGGCAATGATATAATCAAAGTTATCATATCAATTTTTCTCTGGTCTCAATCATCTCGCTTGAACACTGATCACTGGTTTGTCTTCATGTTCTCCTGCTTTACGGATTTCATGTGTTATTTTTGCAGTCCAGCACCAGCAGTAGTTATGGCTGAAACCATAGATATTTACATTAGATGTCGCCTACGCTATTGTTGTCTATTGGAAGGAATGTGTTAATAGAGCCGCCATTTTAGTACAGGGTACCGCTCCTTTGGAATGAATATGAGCCCAAGATGCAGTGGAGGGCTGGCCATTCAGAGCCAGAGATATATACACATATATCTATGATATTTTCCCAGTGGTCAATATGCAATTTTTTTTTAATTATGAAAATTATAATTTTACATCACTTTTCTACATTGATGGATCAGTGATCGCACAGGCATTCCTGACAAAGAGCAAGTGTTTGTGTGCGTGGAAATGCATTATCCTCCCTGTTAAATTTGATCTAATCCATGTCCTGAAACACACCCCCTCTCCTGCTTTCATCGATCGTTCTCGTTGTCTTAGGCAACAATAATACAGGTTTCTGGCACCACAGCATCTTGTTGCCATATTTCATTTACATTGTTTGCTCATTTTATTCAACAAAACTAGCATAAGCCTGGTATTTAGTGCGAGTTTGTGCTACTTTGCCTTATGGTCAGTGCAGTAAGTGACTGTATTATCATCAATAACGTTATTGTTGAGCACAAAAGTTTGTAACGTAAAAAACGAAATCTTACCTATGAAATGTTCTACCTTTGTGCTTTGTTTTCTTAGTTTGCTCATTACTACATCCATGCACAGCTCAAAAGTCCAGCATCTTCAGACTGGCTTTAGTCTTGACTAAGTGCGGTTGAATGACATTTGTCCTGGGATCACTGTACAAATGTGGCGGCGGTGTTGACGCATGTTCAGGGTCTGTATGAGATATCTAGTGTATATATCTATGTGACAGAACTACTATAAGTTTTTAGGCCCTTTTTTTTTGTTTTTTTTACAAGTGTAAACCATTGTAGATTTCAAAAGCCTTTTGCAATTCAATTTGTTCCATACATTAGTTTTTTTTACTGTTTGTACTAAAGCATTGCCCATGTCAATATTATACTGTATACCTGACAAAAGATTAAATGCAGAAAGAAAATAGTAGGCTACATTGTAAATATGTATCAATTAACAGCTGCAAGGAAAAAAAAGTCATGACTGATTTTAAGTAATAGTTTTTTTTTTTTAAATATCCAACATCTGTTTTTCAAAGCCGTGCTACAAAAGACATTGTTGTGAAACATTTTTATAATCTTTAGTTTTAACATTATAAAGACACGTTTTTGCAGAGGGCTTCCACAGATGTTTAAGACATAAGGATAAATGACGACGAAGAAATAAACTCTCAAAACATCCTGAATGAAAGGTAGAAACAGCACTGTCCGACAGTTATCTCCGAAGGGTTAAGGCTTTAGAGCAGGGGTCAGGAAAATTTTTTCAGCAAAGAGCCATTTTAGATTTTTATTGGCAAATGCATTTTTTTTAAAGAGCCATTGGGATATATATGAAGCATCACATGTTAAGCAAGTCCATGTATTAAGAAAGGATAATTTATAGAATATTTTTCTTTTCGCCATCAACACTGAATGTTGTTTGAATTTACATGCTCAAAGTTACCATAGAAATGTAAGTTGCATGCTCTTTATTGGTGTTGCAATTCAAGTTAATTCACAGCTCCGCACACGTGCAAATGTCCTTTTATTCTTATTCATTTTGCTGTAAAAATATACAATAAAAGTCATTTTAATTGTATTTTCAAAAGGAAACTGATTTTTAACGACATATTTCATTTTTTATTTAAGGGAGACAGCTGGAGAGCCACATATTTTTGGTCAAAGAGCCACATGTGGCTCCCGAGCCATAGGTTCCCTACCCCTGCTTTAGAGAAAGGAACTGCTCACCTTCACTTTTAGAGTAATGGCGCCCACCGGTGGTTTTCAGCCTAAATGACAGGTTATATAACGTTAGTTGTGCCGCTGTAAAGGCGTTCTAATAAAGAATTTCTCGTCAGTTTTAGGAAAAACTCATAAGAATTAAATAACCTATTACTACACCAAAAAACTACCTAGGTGAGAGAACGTTACAACGTTTTCATAAGGCGTTTAACAAGACACGGGTCCAGCCAGATGGTCATCATGACTTGCGTATGTAATAAGCGAAAGCTTGTTTTCCATTTGGAGTGGATTCAATCCAAAATCCCCCGCGCATAGTTTATGTAGTCAAAACTAAGTTTATGTAATCAAAACTGAACAACCACAACCCGATTGCATGTCAACCTATCGCTGTCAGCCAGACGTCTTACTCTAATGACGTCATCCACTCGTTCCCGTTACACAGTCTGAAGTACGGAAGTGACCTAGCCTGTCGAAAACTTTCACTAAAGATTCATTTTTTTAGGTCGTTTCTATTTCTCACAGGTCAGATCGGAGTATGGCGTTTCCCGGATATAACAATGTAAGTATCACTCATGTTTGAATGTTGAGCATGAATAATAAAATAGTTCTTTAAATTCGACGAGTTGCTGCAGAGACGCCAGATTGCTTTCGAATTGTTCGTAGTAAAGTATGCGTGGTTACGCCCCGATAAGCATATATTTATATAAAAATACAAGTTGACATAAAACTAACATTAAAACAAGTTCGTTTTGTATGGATAAGTTTTAAACTATAATGATAGAAACCGCGACAGGTTATACGTGAGCACGCAGTGACAAAATAAGTTCAGGCAAATATTTGCCGTCTAGAAATGGTTTTCAAAAATGTTTTTGTTATTTTCGCCCAGTGAAACATATTTAGAGATTAAGATATATACATTAGTTACTTTAGACTGATATTGTAAAACTGTAAAAACAAATCAAAGTCTTAATTTGTCGGGGAAAGTTACTTTTGAAAGTAATGCATTACAATATTGAGTTACTCTTCCAAAAAAGTAACTAGTTGCGTTACTTAGTTACTTTTTATGGTAAGTAATGCTTAATTTTTTTTAGAACTTGCAAGTTTTTTTTCTTTTTTATAAATAAAGAAGTTCTGCAATTACAGCACGCAGTATAACCTTCATTTAATTTAGAAAAAAAAACACAAAAATGATATAGTATTATGTTATCTTCTGAGAACTTCCTGAGCCCAGCGCTGCTTTTGTACTTTTTGTCTTGTTAAAAAGTAAAGTCACTGTCCATTCAGTTAATTCTCTTTTCCCTTTCTGTCATGTGTTTAAAACAAAGAGAGTATTTCTATTGCAGAAAGCTAACGCTCTGCCATCTTTTCTTCTGTCTGTTCCTGCATTCTCTCATTGCGTGCGAGATTCAACGTGATTACGATCATTTTAATTCAGCATTTTATTTTTTTAAAAGCGAATTAACTAAACTTAAAATGATCTCACATTACATTTTCAAAAAAGTAACTCGAATATTATTACTTAATTTTGAAAAGTAGTGCGTTACTTTACTCGTTACTTAGAAAATTAATGTTGTTACATAACTTATGTTACTTGTAATGCGTTACCCCCAACACTGTAAGTACACAGTAATAAGTACAAGGTACAAAGAAATAATACGTGATGCCAGTGCCACCTTCCAATAAGACTGTATTATTGTTACTTGATGTTTTTACTAACATGGAAAAACAATGAACAGTACATTTATTACAGTACTTATTAATCTCTGCTAATATTAGTTAATGGAAAAAGCTTATACTAACAGTGCATTAACTAATGTTAAAAACCAAGCATGAGTTTTGATATTAATAATGCATTAGTAAATGCTGAACTATGGTTAATAAATGTTCTACAAGTAATGTTCATCATTAATTTACATTAGTAAGTATTAACTAAAAAAACCTTATGTATGTGAGCGTGATGCCTTAAGTTTAACAAGCTTTAACATGCTTTCACTAGAGCAGTAGTTTTAAAGGGCTTAGTTTTTCTCATTTGATATTAGCGTGCGTATTGGTCAAAGTGGTTATGAGCAATAGCATGTTTTTTTTTAACCAGATATGGGTGTATAATATGTATCTGCTTATCCTCTATGTTAGGCCTGTCACAATAGTCAATATATCAACTTATCGAACAATACTTGGCGATGAGCTCAATATTTTTTGCCATTGCAATTAACATTTACAAATTCACAAATAACGTTAAAGCCATTTTATAATGACATTTACGTTCTACCTCACCACTGTCAAAGTTTATAATTGGACATTTACCCAATAGGAAATTTAATAGTATATGTATCCCACCAGTCCTACTCCACCCAACCTGGTCTGAGCTGGGATCAAACCGGCGATTCTTTGTTTAGGAGTCGGTTGCTCTAAAAAGGAGGCTAAAGACCATGGCCTCTAGCGTCTGTCACTAGAGCACTTTTTAGAGGTCAGATAAGTGAGGTTTACCTGCATAGCACTTCACTAGCTGACCTCATTACACTCAGCACCCTAAACCTCAGTCCCATCCCAGATGAGCCCCCACGTGTAACCCACTAGTCCTACTGTACCCAACTTGGTCTGAGAACCTTATTGAACCAACAATTCTTTGTATGAGAGTCAGTTGCTCTAACAAGAGGCTAAAGACCATGGCCTCTAGGTCAGAGGAGTGAGGTTCACTTGCATAGCACTTCACTAGCTGGCCTTCATTACATATATATAATGGCCTGTTTCCACTGAGTGGTACGGTTTGGTACGCTTTTATGGCCGTTTCCACTGTCAAAAGCGGTACCAAAAGGTGGAGCTACACGCGCAGCTGAACGCTGATTGGTTTACAGAGATACGTCACGATCTTGTGGAGCTAGCCAGAATCCAAACAATGGAGCCGCCATGTTTTCAAACACACAGCCAAGACAACTATATGCATTATAATAATTAGTAAAGGATGACCCGGGCTCAAAACAAACCTTGTCGTTGTCTTGATAAACAGCCACAAAGCCAAGAATTTGCCGTGTCCTGTTGTTGTTTTACGAGGCTGTCTAAAAGTCTAAAAGTGCAAGCGCTTTTTCGCGATCGCATCTAGATTTGATATAACGAACTTCTTGAGCTGATGACAATAACGTGTGTGATTAATGAAGTGTCTTCGACATCTGATCCATTCAGAAAGAAAAGGACAAACGCGAGAGTGAAGCGCGGAAAGAAGGAGAAGCCCAACAAAACACAGGAGCAAATAGTTTCAGCAACCTGAAAAATCTGCTATGAACAAATCATGAATTGATTGATCTGCAGTTATAATCAAATCATGTTCATAGAAATGTTAGTAATAAACATTTATAAACAAGTATTAATATGTTTAAAGCATCTGTTTTGTTAGAAGAGCTTCTCATATAATGTGAACGACCTGTACAGCTTTACTGTAGACATTTATTTGAGCGAGAATGACATCGACTGAAACTCTCTGTAGTACACCACGCCCACCAAAAGGGTACCCTTTGTAGTGGAAACGCAAGCCTGATAAAGGTGACCCGTACCGACCCGAACCGTACCATACTGTACCACTCAGTGGAAATGAGCCATAATAGGACATTTACCTTTTTAATGTCAAATTATAGAATCTAAATAACCTTAAGGATGCCAAGTATTTTAAAGTGTTCATGGCTTTTTGCAATATTATGCTGTTATATGATCATTATGATATAAAATGAGTGACATAAAATGATCTCAAAATGACAATTATATCGCTTATCTCAACTATTTTTGTGACAATATATCTCACAACAGAAAAACCCTTATCGTGACAGGTCTTCTCTATATACAAGCAGTTGGCTGGTATTTATCTAATAGGTCAAATAGTGATTGACTTACTCATCTTTATTCTTGGTAAACATTGTGGAATATATACACTATATAAATAAAAGTTGACTCAACTTAAAATTGTAAGGCAACTTTTTGAGTTGACTCAAAATCGCTATGCTGCAAGTTGCATGACAACTTTAATTTTTTTTACGGAGTGTTGCCTGTCAAACTTTGTTTCTGGAGGGCCACAGGTCAGCCCAGAGTTTACCTTGAACCCTAGTTAAATGCAGCTGATCCAGCTATTCAAGTCATCTTGGCTTCTTTGAAAACGAAAAGGTATGCGTGTTATTGGAGCAGGGTTGTAACTTAACTCTGCAAGGCTGTGGCCTTCGAGGAACAGGGTTTAAGTATTACTGGATAATAATTGGTGGTTTGGAACAAATCCAAGTGGAGTAATAGGTTATGTTGTAAATGGAAATGGTTGATTACTCTATTCATTGTCCTTTGTGCAGACACTAAAATGTAGGTTTGGGTTGCACTTTTTATTTTACTTGGAGCCGTCATTGGAATTTCAGTGACATGACTCATATTGAGCTCAATCTTTAGGATTAACGTTTTAATCAGTGCTTTTTTAGTTCATGTGTTAACAAACTTCAATTTAAGCATCATTTGAAAGCATAACTTTGTTTTGTGTAAAAAGTAACAAAGTACAAAGCTTTTTAAAAATTACTGTATGGTAGGTGTGCAACAAATTGAGTCAGTTTTGCAGTCAAATGTGAATAAATTTAAATGAAATTTGACACAAATTTTTGTCTTCATAACAAGATGTTATTCATAGTTGTACATTTCAACCACATATTTGATTAAAAGCATGGCAATGAACATAAATGAGCATTTAAAGTGTTTTTACAGCTCGTTTTGATATACAACTTCATTTTATTGATTTATTCATTTGTATAATCAAAGTATCTTATCTTTCACTTTCAGCTTAAGTTTCGATATAAAAGATAAATAAATAGAAAGTTCAAAAATCAAACTATTTCAGTGCATCATACTCCATGATAGTTCACCCATTAATGAAAATTCTGTCATCTTTTACCCACTCTCTACTTGTTCTAAATCAGCTTTAAATTAGTTTTTTTCCTGCTGAACACAAAAGAAGATTGAAAAATATTAAAAAACCTGTAACCATTGACATCCATAGTAGGAAAGAACAAATACTATGGAAGTCATTGGTTACAGGTTTCCAACATTCTTTAAAATATATATTTTTTGTTATACAGAAAAAAAAAACAGTTTTAGAACAAGTAAAGGGTGAATAATTGAATATTTATTTTTTGGTGAACTTTGCCTTTAATATTTTCATGCAGTATGGTGGTCCGATGCCCGGAGTTCCTGCTGCGGGTGGTTACCCTGGACAGCCATATGGGGGATATCCAGGTTCGTTTCCTGCTGCTCCTGCCCAGGATCCAATGTGGGGCTATTTTACAGCAATAGCTGGTCAGGTGAGAGCTACTGGGAACTTGTATCTTTTTGCATTCCCATCTTGTTGGTCATGTAGTAACACGAATGTTATGTCAGGATGGTGAAGTTGATGCTGAAGAACTTCAGAGGTGCCTCACTCAGACTGGAATCAGTGGCTCCTACACTCGTAAGTACAGAGAGTGTAGAAACAGATGTTATAGTACCAAAGTCTTGGACTTTATTTAGCAAACTTTCATTTTTATTTATTTATTTATTTTACAGCTTTCAGTTTGGATACCTGCAGGATTATGATTGCCTTGTTGGATGTATCCTTCACAGAAGCATGAATGAATCTCTTATGGCCTAGTTAAAAAATGAAAACCATTTTCTCAGCCTTTATTTGTTTCAAACATTTATGAACTTCTTTTTTTCTGTTAAACATAAAAGAAGATATTTTGATAAAAGCTGAAAACCTGTAAGCATATTCTTACTATGGAGGTCAATGGTTACTGGTTTTCAACATCTTCAAAATGTCTTAACACCTTGGGGGTGAGTAAATTTAAATTTTTAGGTAAACTATCCCTTTAACTACATTTGAAAGCGTTGTTTTTGTTTCTTTGCAAAGATTAGCATTTTCATGCATCTTCAAAAAGCCGCTCATCTAAAATTAAACATCCAAAAATGTTAATTCCCTTTTCAGAAGAATCAGAATCTGAAAGAGCTTTATTGTCAGGTATGTTCACACATACGAGGAATTTGTTTTCGTGACAGAAGCCTGAGTAATCTAGTGACTGGCACATTCCTTGTGGTAGCATCACAAAGAGCTAAGTGTAATAATAATAATAAAATGCTTTCCAGAATATTTTTTCATTCTCTGTTACTTGCTGGAGCGACACGGTGGCTCAGTGGTTAGCACTGTCGCCTCACAGCAAGAAGGTCACTGGTTCGAGTCCCAGTTGGGTCAGTTGGCATTTCTGTGTGGAGTTTGCATGTTCTCCCCCTGTTGGCGTGGGTTTCCTCCAGGTGCTCTAGTTTTCCCCACAGTCCAAAGACATGCACTATAGGTGAATTTAATTGGCCATAGTGTATGAGTGTGTATGGATGTTTCCCGGTACTAGGTTGCGGCTGGAAGGGCATCCGCTGTGTAAAACGTGCTGGATAAGTTGGCGGTTCATTCCACTGGGGCGACCCCTGATGAATAAAGGGACTAAGCTGAAGGAAAATGAATGAATGTTCCTTGCTTAGGGAACAATCTGTTCAAGCCCATCCAGAATGCCAAGTCCTAGACAATACTCAAGAGTTGGCTGAAAACCTGTTAAAGTATGTGAATATGCCCATGCATTATGAGTATTTAGGACATGGGAGCCTGATTCCCATTGATCTCAATTGTATCATATATATAGTCATCGGCAATAAACTGTAAGCACTCATGCTACAAATAAAGAAAATCTTATATGCACATGCAAATTCAGTCATCTTGTTCACCAGAAGTTTTAATAAGGCTCTATTTTACTTTTTTATATATCAAACTACTACTTAAGCTTTGTCATAACTTCTAATGACCACCAAATTATTACAAATAAATACAATTTAGAGAAAGAGCAGAAAAGTGTTTGTTTGTTTTTCTCATAATGTGCTACCGGTAGCTCAATTTGTCTTGTTTCATCTAAAAAAACAAAACAAACTGGTGGTGTATTTTGTTAGCTTCAAATGTCGATCAGAATGAACTACCACCTTAATAAACAATGAAGAAACGGGTAAGCGCATCTTGTCTCAAACTGGTAGCCCATTCTGAGGTGGTAGTACAGGTTGTGCTCAAATGCCTGTGTGTCAGCATAATAGCAAATTCAAAAGCAAGACTTGTGTCCTGTGCTAACGAGGAAGAGATCGTCACTAATAGGCAGGGCTTTCCCCTCTGTTGACGTGTACGAAGGAAGAATGTCAATCAAAGAGTTTCTGCACACTGTTTTGATCAAGTGTGATTATAAAAAAACAAAATTAATATTTTTTTTACCATTAGAAGTTGGTTATGTTCACAAACTATTGCCACACAACTATGTTTTAAACCCCTTATAAATGTGATTTTTGCATAATAAGTCCCTTTAAGGAAAGAGGGATGTAAATTATCCACTGATGTTCAAATAATGGCTATTAAATTCACGAAAAATTAACATTCATTTCAAGATTATCATTTCAAGTGTCTTGTTTTTATGCTTATTATAGAGCCATGGAAATTCTGCTTCTTTCATTTTCTTCTCGGCTTAGTCCCTTTATTAATCTGGGGTTGCCACAGCGGAATGAACCGCCAACTTATCCAGCATATGTTTTACACAGCGGATGCCCTTCCAGCTGCAACCCAGTATTGGGAAACATCCATACACACTCATTCACACACATACACTACGGACAATTTAGCTTACCCAATTTACCTATAAAAAAAACAGAGCACCCGGAGGAAACTCACACGGACACATGGAAACTCCACACAGAAATGCCAACTGACCCAGCCGAGGCTTGAACCAGCGACCTTCTTGCTGCGAGGTGATTGTGCTACCCACTGCGCCACCGTGCTGCTCCGAAATTCAGCTTCTTGATTCCTTAAATTGAAAAGACAGGGATATTCACATTTGGCTAAGAGTAAGAACCCTGATGGCTTTTGACAAATGCAAACATATCCTGACTCAGAAGCTTTACCTGTGTAATTCCAGCAGATCCGATGATGTGGATTGTTTTCTTTAACCATGTATGTTCAGAGAGATTACACTGGAAAGATGGGATTCAATGAGTTTAAGGAACTTTTTGGTGTGCTGAACGGCTGGAAGCAGAACTTCATGATGGTAGACCGGGACCACAGTGGAACAGTGGAACCTTACGAGATGTCCCAGTCCATTGCTAGCATGGGTAAGTGCGATCTTTCAGTATATCAGAAAGTATTCACAGGTCAAATACATTTACCGGCTTCTTGATTAGGTACACCTTACTAGTACTAGATTGAATCTCTTTATGTCTACGGAACAACTTCATGGCATAGTTTCAGGAAGGTGCTGGAAATATTACTCAGAGTTTTTGGTTAAATTTAACATGAGAACTTTATGTAATTGCTACAGATATGCCAGGTTTCTCATCCATGGTGTGAAATGTTCTGTTTCGCTGATATCTGGGGACTGTGAAGCCATTTGAGTTGCGATGTTTAAGAAACCAGTTTGACATTATTTCAAATTCATAGCATTACATGTTATCAGGGGTTGACATTAACTTTTTTGATCACCAGCCACAGTGGCTAGTAGTTTTCCAACGTTACTAGCCACTCGCCATTTTCACTAGCCACAATTTTGTTGTTGGGAAAATATGTTTTATATGCATAAATATGACTTTGACATGCTAAAATGACTTGATTTAGATTTTGTGATTTGTCCACATGCCTCCTCATTTATTTCATGTTTTGTGTGTCGTGTATGAGCAAATGGGTCATGGTTTCATAGTGTTATACTGCAAAGTTTTTACATGTTTTAACATGACTTTCCAGAACTCAAAATTAAGGATTTACTAAATTTATTTCTGACCACACCAAACAATAATTATTTTTTGGCCACAAATTTTAAATGTGTCAAAACAAGCTGAATTTAGCTGTATACTATACTTTTTATTTACCAAAATAAAAAAAACTTAAATTTAACTAACATTTCTTTAAAAAAACAAACAAAGAAAAACAATTGACTTTTAAAAAGAATTATTGTCATGTATCAAACATATGCACAGTAATCTGTCCTGGCTAAAGGTCTCTCAGATCACCAGTTAACTACACATAAATGAAGAGTTAATCTAATATTAAAGCAATGTTGTTTTAAAAAAGGGATAATTAAACCATATTAACAAAAATAACTAGGCAAAAGAAAGCAGGTGAAAAACACTGTGTGTGATAATGAAAGGATGATCACACGGTTAAAGCCAATTAATAATCTGTTCAAAGCGAAAGCAACCGGTGCTGCTTACAAAAAGACATATTTGGAGCTCTTGAAAGCAGCAAGACTGTGGGTGCATGAGCATAAATTTTAGTCTGGTCTATATGAAAGAGAACCGATCACAGTTGCGTTATAGGCATGGTTGCTTCAAGCAAGAAAACAGGAGCGCGCACACGCTTTAGTCACGCGCAACACATCAGCTGTTACCTCGACTGATCATCCTCTCATTAGTTATTCACCTGCTTTCTATTGCTCCTGCTAATGCAATTATTTTTGTTAGTCTTGCTGTTTCTCGATTCTAAGATCACATTTGCACGCATATTGGGTCATCCTTATAGTCGAACCCTACTTTTAAGAAAACCACAATTTAAAACTACAACCCGCCAAAGTGGCTAGTGGGAGTGTCTGTCTTACCCGCCAAAGCTGAAATCTACCCGCATTTGGTGGGTTGGCGGGTGTTAATGTTAAGCCCTGCATGTTATTGATAAAGCTTGCTATTACAAGATGATACTCGGTTGCCATAAAGGGATGGACATGGTAAGCACCTGCCAATGCTCTGGCTGTGACATTTAAACAAACTCGATTAGTACCAGAAGTCTGTTTTTCCATACCTTGTTCAATTTTGGCAGATCCTTTTAATTGAGATGACTTATTTCTATTTTGGTTCTTCAAACATGTTAGATTAATCAGATTAAAATACCTGGATGACTGATCTGAGATTACTACATGTGCTTGTTTATTGTGAAGGACCTACCTATCAATCCTTGAAACAATGATTACTCTCTTTGTTATATTGCAGCCATTTTCTGAAATCATTTAAGTAAATTGTTCTCCTCATTAATGTACACACATCACCCCTTATTGACGGAAAAACACATAATTATTGACATTTTTGCAGATTTATAAAAAAAAAAAAAACTGAAATATCACATGGTCCCATATATTCTGGGCATGTCCAATTTTACACCTGTTTTGGAAGGATATACACAAGACATTGGAGGCCGTATTGAAGATCGAGATTCAGTTTCAATTTTCGGTTCTATACTTGGGAATTTTTGAGTTGCATGAGGGTAGAGACACATATTTATGGAGAATATTTCTGGTCCCTGCCAAAAAGGCTATTAAATGTAAATGGCTTGTGCTTACCCCTCCCACTTTGCAAGAATGGAAAGCAATTGTTGTAGAAATCTGGAAGATGGAAACTTTTACTTTCTCTCTAAAACTAAAAAAACAGAAAGGGGCTATTCTATGGAGCAAGTGGAAAAAAATTTTGGACTCTGATATTAATGCTGATGTATATATGTATGCACACATGTATACATATATACATCACATTCAATGTTCTTTACCCTGTTGTTTTTGTTCAATAATTATATATTTTTATTTTTCTCCTCCTTAAATGGTATTGTAAACTCTCGGATATAGTATGTTACAGTATTATATTCTGCAATAAAAAAAGTTAAATAAAAAAAAATAAATATCACATGGTCCCAAGTATTCAGACCCTTTGGTTTGACACTCATATTTTTAACTCATGTGCTGTCCATTTCTTCTGATCATCCTTGAGATGGTTCTACACCTTCATTTGAGTCTAGCTGTGTTTGATTATACTGATTAGACTTGATTAGGAAAGCCTCACACGTGTCTATATAAGACCTTACAGCTTACAACGCATGTCAGAGCAAATGAGAATCATGAACTGCCTGAAGAGCTCAGAGACAGAATTGTGGTAAGGCACAGATCTGGCCAAGGTTACAAAAGAAATTCTGCTGCACTTAAGGTTCCTAAGAGCACAGTGGCCTCCATAATCCTTTAAATGAAAGACATTTGGGACGACCAGAAACCTTACTAGAGCTGGCCGTCCGGCCAATCTATGCTGTCGGGGGAGAAGAGCTTTGGTGAGAGAGGTAAAAAAGAACCCAAAGATCAGCTGAGCTCCAGAGATGCAGTCGGAAGATGGGAGAAAGTGGTAGGAAGTAAAGCCCTCCACCAGTCAGGGCTTTATGGCTGAGTGGCCCGACTGAAGCCTCTCCTCAGTGCACGACACATGAAAGTTTGCATGGATGGAGTTAGCTAAAAACACCTGAAGGGCTCCAAGATGGTGATAAATAAGATTCTCTGGTCTGATGAGACCAAGATAGAACTTGTATATATTTTTTTACCTTAATTCTAACCGATATGTGTGGAGAAAATCAGGCACTGCTCATCACCTGTCCAATACAGTCCCAACAGTGATGCATGGTTGTGGCAGCATGATGCTGTGGGGATGTTTTTCAGCAGCAGGGACAGGACGACTGGTCACAATCAAGGGAAAGATGAATGCGGCCAAGTACACTGGTATCCTGAATGAAAACCTTCTCCAGAGTGCTCAGGAACTGGGCCGAAGGTTTACCTTGCAACAAGACAATGACCCTAAGCACACAGCTAAAATAACGAAGGCGTGACTTCACAACAACACTGTGACTGTTCTTGAATGGCCCTGACTTAAACCCAATTGAGCTTCTGTGAAGAGATTTAAAATGACTGTCTACCAAAGTTTACCATCCAACCTGACAAAACTGGAGAGGATATGCAAGGAGGAATGGCAGAGGATTCCCAAATGCAGGTGTAAAAAACTTGTTGCATCTTACCCAAAGACTCATGGCTGTATTAGATCAAAAGGGCGCTTTTACTAAATACTGAGCAAACGGTCTAAATACTTAGGACCATGTGATATTTCAGTTTTTCTTTTTTAATAAATCTGCAAAAATGTCAACAATTCTGTGTTTTCTGTCAATATGGGGTGCTGCGTGTACATTAATGAGGAAAAAATGTACTTAAATGATTTTAGCAAATGACTTCAATATAACAAAGAGTGAAAAATTTAAGAGGGTCTGAATACTTTACATACTCTTTATGCAATAAATGCAGCGTACAATGACATTCAAACTCACTTTGGTAGCATTTAACACATAATCTGTACCTGGGGTGATTCAAAAACTCCTCTCATGTAGTTAGGACACAGTGTTAGCCAGCAGTCGTATTAACAAAATCATTTGTGATGTAACCCGTCTTGATTTGACAGGGTATCGGGTCAGCCCACGGGTACTGGACGCCATAGTCAAACGCTACAGCAGGTCAGGAAAGATCTACTTTGATGACTATGTGGCGTGTTGTGTGAAACTAAAAGCACTTACAGGTGAGTGAGGCTTTTATTAAAGGTTGCAGTACAGATTCATACTAAATATTGTTCTAATTATTATACAGGGATGTAATGATTCACAGTGAACCGGTTGAAAATCGATTCAAATACATGCCGAAAATCTACCAACATTTCTACTGATTTGAACGAATCGTGATACGTTTTTTTCACCTTTTACATTTTTAAAATGGCAATTTGGTTATGGCAGAAAAATATTTTGCAAAAAATGTGCAGCATTTAAGTAAAAATGGAAGGGTTCTTCATCTTAAATTTGTTTCAAATAATTTTGTTAAAAATCGTGACTAAATCGTATCGTGAGATTAGCATTGTGAATCATAAGTCAGGTGAATCATTACATCTCTATACAGAGTATATATTGCTGAAAGGATTAAATAAGAATTCTGTTATTAATTACTCGCCTTCATGTTGTTCCAAACCCCTGAGACCTTCGTTCATCTTCAGAACACAAATAAAGCCATTTTGGAGAAAATCCAAGAGCTCCTTCATCCTCTATAGACAACACAGAGATGTTCAACGTCCAGTAAAGGAACCAAAAACATTATCAACAAGACCATTGAAGTCACATGAAATGTTTTTGGTTTACTTTCTGGACTTTGAACATCTCTGGACCATTGTTTTTTCATGGAGGATGAGAGCAATTCTTGGATTTGAAGTGAAGTTTATTTATAAACTAATTTCGAGAGGAGCACGTGCTTATGATTGATCACAGCTGGTCCCGCATTAACGCATGATTCACCAATCAGATGATTCCTTATGGTGCGTTCACACCAGATGCGGAACACGTGAATGAATTGCGCTATCTGCGCGTAAACAGAAGCATGAACATTTGAGTTTACTCGCTTCATTCGCGCATCCAACTCCGCTTCATTCACGCGTCAAATTCACTTCAGAACAGATGCGGATTCGCATCATGGGCAGGGCTTCTGTCTGCCCGGGGACTGTAGCTTCAGTGCTAAATGGCTAACATGGATTTTATTGATAAAATAACTGTTTATGTGCTTTATGAAGGCTGAAAAACAGCGTTGATATGTTTGGAGCAGTGTCTGAGTCCACTAGATACTTTCAGAGGAGCACCCAGCTCTGTGAGCTCATAAACTCCTCCAGAAACTTAACCTGGATGACAGAGGCTCCACCTGTGCTTCTGATTGAGCCGAGACCAGTTTGATGAACTGTTGTCGGCTGGAGGATTTCCCCCGGGACAGCAACAACAGGTGCTACGTTACAATCACACCCCCACAAGAGCAAGCTCCTGATTGGTTAACGTGGCACGAATGTTTGTAGAAGTTCAGATTTTTGAATTTGAGCGATTCGCACTGCGCCATTCGCGTGTATCGCGCCGCAGGATGTCTATTTGCGCGTTTGCATCGACTTAACATGTAAGTCACTTGCGCTTGATGCTTTTTCCGCGTCTGGTGTGAACGCAGCATAACTCACTATAAATAACCAGAGTTTCTTACTTCAGTTATCTTCGCCTTGAATAATCCCCCCTTCCACCCCCATTTTTTTTACCTTTCCTTTATAGGGTGGTATGGTGGCCCAGTGGTTAGCACACTCCGTGCTCGCGTGGGTTTCCCCCGTGTTCATGCATCATAAGTGAATTGATCAATCTGAATTAGCACTATAGTAAAGCTCCTAACCAACAGAATATCTCTATATAGCAATTTATAATCGGTCATCAGCCCTAAATAAGGGGGGAGTTCTCGAAACCTACCAGAGCTCAAACTCTTCTCTCGCTCTGCAAAAGGGAGGGAGCCTAAGACTCGGATCTTGTGAACTCAGGGCTCTCACCCGGGACAGCATGCCAAACACGCTTTAGAATCAATCATCAGCTAAGTGTGAACTCTTGAAATATCTTGATTTGTGTTCTGAAGATGAACAAAAGTCTAATGTGATTGGAACAAGGTGATGGTAAGTAATTGATAGCAAAATTTTCATTTAAATACCATACTTTAAATATTTTTTAAAATCACACGTATGACTTGATTTTTCCTTAGACCACTTCAGAAGAAGAGATGCAATGCAGCAGGGAATGGTGAACTTTCAATATGATGATGTAAGTGGCGATCAAATAAATTTGTTATCTTTAGCACCTATTTGATGTCTGAGGCAGAGACCGTTTCGCTAACAGTTGATTCACACCTGACTGTTACTTCATTGAAAGCGTATAGGAAGCTGTCGTAACAAGTTCTAACAACGTTTTCGCTTCCTCTTGCAGTTCATCATGTGTACGATCTCTCTCTGAAGAACTTACTGCGCAGTACAGTATACACTCCAGGAAGAGCACTGAAATCCAGAGGAAAAATATGAATATGTGTAGTATGGGCATTTTAAAATTAGTTGTTAAATTGCCAGTATAAGGTCTAATATCTAAAAATACAGAATTTAACCATGTATTGCTCAATATAGCTATCAATGTTTGTGCCAAAGTAGACCACGGTTGTTTTTAAATGATCTTTTTTTCCACATACATTCTTTAAGAAAATGTGTATCAAGTTAAAATATAACAGCACTTTACCAGTTTGCCATTAAATCCGATATATCAAGATGTGTTCTGGATTAATTTAGACACAAAGACGATGAAGACGTTTGTTTGTTTTCGATTTTCGGAAGAATGGTATCAATGGACCCTTTTCACAAGCCTGTTATGAAGCATTTAACGCTCATCAGCATCTTAAATTCTTGAAAGTTTTTTAGATTTAGATTTTTTTTAAATGTATCAACATTTTTATGCACAGTTAAAGTTAGAATTATTAGCCCCCCTGTAAATTTTTTTCCCCAATTTCTGTTTAACGGAGGGAATATTTTTTCAACACATTTCTAAACATAATAGTTTTAATAACTCATTTCTAATAACAGATTTATTTTATCTTTGCCATGATGACAGTAAATAATATTTGACTAGATCTTTTTCAAGACACTTCTATACAGCTTAAAGTGACATTTAAAGGCTTAACTAGGTTACCTAGGCAGGTTAGGGTAATTAGGCAAGTTGTTGTATAACAGTGGTTTGTTTTGTAGACTATCGGAAAAAAAAATAGCTTTAAGGGGCTAATAAAATTGACCTTTAAATGGTTCTTAAAAAATAAAAAACTGCTTTTATTCTAGCCGAAATAAAAAAAAATAAGACTTTTTCAGAAAGAAAAAATATAATCAGACATACTGTCAAAATTTTCTTGCTCTGTTAAACATCATTTGGGAAATATTTTAAAAAGAAAAAAAATATTCAAAAGGGGGCTAATAATTCTGACTTCAACTGTATATACGTATGCATTATATCATCTTTGCTTCAAATTACAAAAAGCGAACTACCCCTTGTATGAGGCGTTTCTAATGCAGCATCTATGGGACGGGACAGTAGATTTGACGTTATTCTCTCCTCTGGCTGTCGTCATCAGTCTCACACACTTTTTTTTTTTTTACTTTTTTTGGAAGTCTTTATAACATCATTGTGGAGTTTTTTTTTTAATCATAAGATTGTAAAACAATTATTTGTTCCCATTCACTGCCCTCTAAGTTTTCCCAACTATGACAACTTCCACTACAGAGAAACCCAGAAATATGAAAAGGGTTTATCGAATGTTCGTTACATCAAATATCTTCAATTTCAAAATAAAACACTTAATAAAGAAAAGACATATACACAGTGATGCTGCTGCATCACTTCACAAATAAGTTTTATTAGTCATCACAAGATACAAAATATATTATTCTTAATAATTCTGTTTTTTTTTGTTTTTTTTACTGATTTGCAAGAGGAATAAGACAATTAAGCTGACCACAATAACCATAAAGTAGAAAGAGAATCTGACCAAGGAGGAAGGGAAACGAGAAAGTTCGATCTGTCTTCAATGATCTGATTTAAAATCCAACATCTCTTTCACATTCAATTTCTGTTGTCACACGAGCATCTTAAACTGAGTTCTCGCTGAAATGAAGCATAATGGATTCCTTGTAAGCTAAATATTTGGGATGTATAGTGAGTGGAGGCATGGATAAGATCAAATAAAATCCAAACTCTCACATTTTATGTTCTGCTTATGTTTCACATCAGTGTTTCTCAACCACGTTCCTGGAGGACCAGCGTTGCTGCATCCCAATTCGCATACTATCCATCCTAAATAGTATTCAAAAAATAATTAGTACGTCCCAAACCATAGTATGTTGAAAAGAATATGCCAAAGGTTTACAGATAGTTTACTATTTCCAGTAAAAAATGTATAAAAAGGGTAGAAGCGTCCATACTCTAACCGCTGATATTGCCCACAATACATTGCACGTTGGACGTGAAATTGATTAGAACTACAACCGCGGGTGAAAAGTGTAAACAAACTACAAACATGGCGGACACACGAGACCAACCGTCAAGTAGAGAGACTTCGGTAAAGTTGTTTGAATGACTGTTTATCAATATCTAGCCAACTAGAACATATTTAAACCACATTTTCTGTGTTATTTTTTTATCTGCAACAACAATGTGAACTTATATCAAGATATGTGTGGACATTAACTTCTGAATGCATAATTACCCAAAGACCTGAGGAGATTTCTTTGCATGAAAGGCAGATTATCCTGCTGCTTCTCCAGTAAGGTAGGTAATTAAATGACAGAAATGTGGATGATGTGTCGAGATGATTGACTGGGGACATAACTAAGCAACATGGCGATCTGTTAACGAGAAAGTAGTATGTCCAAAAGCTTGCATACTCTTCTGTTACACACTCAAAAGTATAAAAAAGTATGCAAACTTTTAGGGCGCAGAATAAGTATGTGAATTGGGACGCAGTATGTGTCACCTTTATCAAACGCACCGGATTCAGATTTTCAGCTCATTAGCAGAGACTGAAACACCTGTAATGAGTGTGATGGGCAAAGGAGACACCCAAAACATGCAGTGCTGGTGGTCCTCCAGGAACGTGGTTGAGAAACTGTTGTAAAACGGTGAATTGGAATTTGTTTTTTGAACATCCAAGGCCTGGGGAACATGTAGAAATCTGAGAGCACACATTCCATGCAAGTCTACACATGACCATGCCTTAAAAATAAGCTCAACTTTTGACTTTTCCACCCTCTGAAACCACCACAGTAGACAGAAGATTGTCAGGAAACTCACATAACACTGATGAAGTGTACATAACGGGACTAAGTCAATACACCATGGTCAAACTGAGAGTGCAAACAAACAGACCATTTACATCATTTTTTTTTCTAAAAGTGAAGGAAGAAATCAGATCCTGAAGAGCTTAAATATAGGTCCAGCCAAGGTAGTATTTGTGTATGTGTGAATATTAATTTAGAGGAACAATTTGATAATATGTGCTGTAGAAAGGCAAAACTGGTGGCATTTTTTTTGAGTGTTTTAAGTGCAGGAAAGCAAAAATAATAAATGAGGATGGCATTGAGCAATTTGTAGTCAAGTACTCTAACAACAGAAATGTGTGTTTTTTTGAAGCTGAATATAATGTGTCATTTAATTTGAAAACAAGAATGGATATTTCTTGGTTTAATTAATCTGTTTTCCTTCTGGGAAAAAAATATCAAAATCAAAACACAAATGTAAAGATTAAATAATAACAATAACTGTAAAAGAAACTCACATGGATAACCCACTTTAGTTAAATCTAAATGGAAATAAAACGTAAATTGTGTTTGATTATAAGTAGGGCCAGACGGAATCTGCGGATGTTTTTTGCTATTTCTGCAGAGAATTTTGGTAAAAATCTGCTGATTTCTGCTGAATTAATTTGGTAGTGTCATAACTAAAACCTTAATATGTGAAACAAAAAATTGTCTTTTTAACTTTTATTTAATGTTTAAAATGCAAATCCAATTAGATCCACTTTATTTGGTAAACAAAGCAAGTCTCTCATATAATAAATCTTCTAAAAGACAGAAAATATTACTGTACAAACTGTATTGTACATAAATCAAATGAGCATTTTTATATTAGTCAATAATATTACTGCAATTAATAAAAAAACTGAATAAATATAGATTTACACACATTTACTCAAGTAAATAAACAGAATTAATGATGGGCTGGAAAAATCTGCGGAAAATCTGCGGATTTTGCGCGCGCAGATTCCATGTGGGCCTAATTATAAGAAATAAGAGCTGCCAGTTGGCATCTTTAAGGCTGTTTACAGAATACTACAATAATATAAATGTGGTTTTTAAGATTCAGAGTAGACATTTTAATCAAATGGATATATAGTGGGCATTACATGTCAGCACATGAGTTGCAGTGTTCAGATCTGTAGAGAGCATTGCGATAATGTCACTGGAGATATACTTGCAACTTTTGGATATCTAAAAAAAAGCAGACATTTGTATTTTAGCAAACCGTCACCTTGAAATTATAAGGTTCTATCTGTGTTCTAAATGATTTTGAGATATTGAGCTTCAAAGTTTTTGCATTGCATACAGCCAACAATATGTGTGTAACAGTTGTCTTTCATACAATAACACGACAGAGACTCGAAATGTAAATTATCAAAGTTCTCTTCAATTTGCAAATTGGGGTAAAACAAAAAAAAAAAAAACAGGGCAAATGCAGATAGAAGCTTCTAATCCTAAGAAGTCATTTGGAATTAGAAGGTTCTATCTGGCAGATCATAATTAAAGCAATACTTTTCAAGAAATACAATCACAAAAAAATATAAATTGGTCTTGTAACAACATGCTGATGCTTGAGAAAGTAACATTTTTGCTTTCTATAACATTTATCTAATGTTTTAGGATGACTTTTTTCCTTGATGCTTAGGATGAAGCATACAAGGCTGTGCTAAATATTTTATCTAGTGCAGGTGTTAATTTTATGTAATTAATATGGTCAAATTAATTGAATTATATGCTTTATATGAATTATTGAAATGTATTTATTGAAAAATATGTCCCATGAATTAATTATTTGCCCTTCAAGGCTTCATATTAAATTTAAAGACTTTACAAGAAAACAGACAATGAGCAAGTGAGTTAAATAAACACTGAAAAATGTTTCTCTGACTATATACACACGAATAAAAATATATTTAAAATTTAACATATACATTTTTTAATAACTGTTTCGTTTTCAACAATTTAAAATGTAACATATTATCTCAATGTCAAAAAAAATGCTTCTAAATCATCACATTTACACACATCTTTTCAGTTTGAGGTTTCTTCTCAATTTTGTGTGGCGCAGCATTATTTAATCAACTCTCATTTTGTGCTTCTTTCTGGTCTGTCCTGCTGTCAACGGAGCAGTGTGGCGAAATTACAGAAAGCTGATCCTGATTGGTCCTTGTGCATGCATTCGAAATACTGATTGGCTCACAGAAACAACCTTATAGAGCCAAGCTAGAGTTCGACTTTGTAGATAATATATATATATATATATATATATATTTTTTTTTATAAAAAGTGTAAACAACTTATAAAAAACATCAGATAATGTAAAAAAAAAAAAAATAGGGGTGTCAAAATTAATTGTTTCTTCTGTGCATCACGATGCAGATGGGGACAATTCGATAACGGTTCAGTAATGGATCATAACCGGTTATTACATACTGGCGTCATTTACCCCCTATGCGCGATGCCGCGGTAGAATACTATGGCGAAGGAGGCGAAATCGAGTAAATAAACCGCTCCTACTACTTAAAAGGTAAATAATTATGCACAATTTACAGCTTGTGAGTGTGCTGGACAGTCTTTTACTGACACTGAAGGAGGCACAGCACAAACCGCTATTTCACTACTAGGGAGAAATGCTGTAAAATCCATCTCTGCCTCCCTCTTGCTCTCTCTCTCTCTCACACACACACTCACTCACTCTCACACACACGTGCTTCAGACATTTGGCCCGCTGGGGTGTTCGTGGGATAACTTTTCTTTCCTCTCGACTGTTTAAGTGATACTTGTGGATCCAGACACTAGCGTATTATGCGCATATAGACAGTAACCGCGGCTGTTCTTCCCGCGCCACTCATCAGTGAACAGCGCTTTTATTTTTAATGCCAATCGCAGCCCTTTCTCTTGAGCAGGTGAAGACAATGACCGATCATAAGGGTTTAAGACCTTGCTTGTCAGCGCTCAAAAAGCAAGCGGGATAATATTTACATTAGTTTATTTGCTATAAATGCTCATGTTGTCGTCTGTGTATGTACTTGAGTTTTCTTTGAGCAGGTAAAATGAAAGGTACAGTGCATATATCTTACTGCTTGTATTAAAGGACAAAATTGTATTACAAATAATGTATAAATATTCATATATTTATAGAGTTTAATAAAAAAATTTCTTGTGCTGTGAAGAAAAAATCGAATTGTGTATGGAAAGCATCATCGATGCACCGAGATATCGAATTGAACAGAATCGATGGCATGATAATCGTAACCGAACCAAACCGTGAGACTAGTGTAGGTTCACACCCCTATTAAAAAAAGTTGTCATTTAATAAGAATATGTGATTAACTCAATTTTGACAAAAATGTCAGATAAAACCGTATAATTCTAAGGTGACAAAATGTGTAGTAAATATTCAGTTTGATTCACTGTTTGAGCTCTGGGATGATTAACCTGCTTACTCAAGAAATATCGGTTCCAAAACCACTCCTGGGAGTAAGTTCAGTCAACTCAGAGTATGTTAATCGTGAACAAAATAAACAGAATACCAAAAGTTTTTTTTCTTTTTAACTTGTTTGAAGTTTCTTGTATTATCTTTCCATTCCTACAGATGTTAGATGACCAAAGTCTTATTTTAATAGATATAACTGTTGAATAAAACTTTTGTTTAAATCCACCAAAATATATTGGTTATGTTCACTGAGAAATTAATAAAAATTTTCATTTTCAAAAGGGGGCATACTAATTTATGCTTAGCACTGTTTACATTAAATTAAACATCGACTAAAGAAAAAGCAGTTTGTGCTTGCAGGAGAATCTGTAGGTGTATATACTTTTAATGTTGGTTGGTTTTGCTTCCAAAAATGCTTTCTAAAATCAAATTAAATGCGCGAAACGTTTTAGTAGAACCGTCTTGTAACAAAAAAATAATAACATTACCCTGAAGATTACCTGTTTTTGGAACCGAAAGATGAAGTTATCAGCTTACACATCGTGTAGGTCACATAACCTGCTTTCCGGAATACCCCCAGTTCATAAGACACTGAGATGTAAATAAAAATATGTAAGCATATGCATCACACTAATGCAGATGTACAAAAGGCATTTTTAAAGTCTGGGTGAAGTCAGAATTTAGTATTTAGTTTTCAATCCTCAATCCAATTATGATCTGATTTGGGTGCATGTAAACAGCTTTTGTTTAAAGCATGGGTGTGTAAACTCGGTCCTGGAGGGCCGGTGTCCTGCATAGTTTAGCTCCAACTTCCTTCAACACACTTGCCTGGAAGTTTTAGTATACCTAGAAAGAGCTTGATTAGCTGGTTCAAGTTTGTTTAATTGGGGTTGAAATTAAAATATGCAGGACACCGGCCCTCCAGGAGCGAGTTTGGGCACTCCTGGTTTAAAGGGCTAAAAAATATATCACACAAAAATGAAAATGTACTTGGTTCTAAACCATTCTGCTTTTCTTTTTTCTATACTGAACCTAAAGGCAGATATTTTGAAGAAAGCTGAAAGCCTGTAACCACTAACATCCATAGAAGGAAAACGAAATACTATGGAGGTCAATGCTTACAGATTCCCAGTTTTGTTTTTCAGAATATCATCTTTGTGTTCAAAAGAAGAAAGAAACAGATTTGTGAAAAGTAAATTGTGACATTTTTGACAAAAGGTTAATTTTAAGGTGAACTATCACTTTAACGGTGTTTGCTATGGGTATAAAAAGTGCTCTTCTGCCACAGATTGAACACACAACTCCCTCATATCTCCTGGTGGCTTTCTTTCCATCATAAAAGTTGATCTTTATCTAGTGGAAAGCATGACTCTAATCAGAACCATAAAGATTTTAATGTCTCACACTTGGATCTTTCACCCTTTCATATCATAGTCAAACTTATGTAGTGTAACATGATTTACGCAAAAGGTTTAGTAATAATCATTTCACCAAAGAAAACTCAAAGTGCAAATCGTGTTTTGCTAATTAGTAAACAAGTACTTGACTAGTTCCATTACTCATGCACATCCATAATACTAACCTCGGTGGCCATTTAAGGCATGTATGCCCACATGCATGTAGTTGTTATAGTGTACGTATGTATGTGTGTGAGTCCACTTCATTTACAGCCATTCATTTTACTGCGGTAGAGCTTTGAGGATAGCATTAACCTCTTCAGCCACAGCGGTGAGCGCAAACTCAAACTGATCCTGAGGAGAGAGAAAAGCGCAGATCAGCATTTCTGTTTTTAAAGCCACACAAAATCCATCCACACCACTCTTCTTTAATAAGACCGTCAGCACCAATGAAATTGATATACAGCAGCTACACAAGGTGGTTTTTATCGAGTACAATAGTGCTTTTTTTTTTTTACACTCACCGGCCACTTTATTAGGTACACCTTACTAGTACCAGGTTGGACCGACCGCCTTTTGGCTTCAGAACTGCCTTAATGCTTTATGGCATAGATTCAACAAGGTACTGGAAATATTCCTCAGAGATTTTGGTCCATAATGCCATGATAGCATCATGCAATTGCTGCAGATTTGTCTGCCCCACATCCATGATGCGAATCTCCTGTTCCACCACATCCCAAAGGTGCTCTATTGGATTGAGATATGGTGACTGTGGAGGCCATCTGAGTACAGTGAACTCATTGTCATGTTCTTGCTTTATGACATGGCGCCTTATCATGCTGGAAGTAGCCATGAGAAGATGGGTACAGTATGGTCATAAAGGGATGGACATGGTCAGCAACAATACTCAGGTAGGCTGTCAAGTTGACACGATGCTTAATTGGTACTAATGGGCCCAAAGTGTGCCAAGAAAATATCCCCACACCATTACACCACCACCACCACCAGCCTGAACCATTAACAAAAGGTAGGATGGCCAAATTCTGACCCCATCATCTGAATGTCAAGACTCATCAGATTAGGTAATATTTTTCCAATCTTCTATTGCCTGTGCGAATTGTAGCCTCAGTTTCCTATTCTTTTTTGACAGGAGTGGTGTCTTCTGCTGCTGAAACCCATTCGCCTCAAGGTTTGACGTGTTGTGTTTAGAGATGCTCTTCTGCATGCCTCAGTTGTAACGAGTGGTTATTTGAGTTACGGTTGCCTTTCAATCAGCTCGAACTAGTCTGGCCATTCTCCTCTGACCTCTGGCATCAACAAGGCATTTGTTCCCACAGAACTGCTGCTCACTAGATATTTTCTTTTTGTTGGACCATTCCCTGTAAAGCCTAGAGATGGTTGTGCGTGAAAATTCCAGAAGATCAGCAGTTTCTGAAATACTCAGACCAGCCTGTCTGGCGCCAACAACCATGCCATGTTCAAATTCACTTAAATCACCTTTTTTCCTCATTCTGATGCTCGACTTGAACTGCAGTAGATTGTTTTGACCATGTCTACATGCTTAAATGCAATGAGTTGCTGCCATGTGATTGGCTGAAATTTGCATTAACAAGCAGTTGGACAGGTGTACCCAATAAAGTGGCCAGTGAATGTATATTTGATATAGGTTGTTCTGCTCATCACTACCTTGGTGCGAACCATTCCTGGTCTTTGGTCTCGAATGTGCTCCAGGGTTGCAGCGATATCAATCTCTTTCACTCCTGAGTTAAAAACAAAAACCATAAACTTAATTGAAATTAATATTCAGCATGCTCGACATACATGAATAGTTCACCCTAAAACAAATTCCGTAATAACTGACTCGCCCTGTACTTGTCACAAACTCATTTCAGTTTCTTTCTTCTGTCGAACACAAAAGAAGATATTTTGTTGATGTCGTATGCCACTGACATCAATAGTATTTGTTTTTCCTACTATGGATATCAATGATTGCTGGTTTCTGACATTCTTCAAAATATCTTCTTTTGTGTTTAACGGAAAATTGCTGGCAATTTTTGAGCAAACTATCCATTTTACATTATTTACATTTCACAAGCTTTGTATGTTTGCATGATGTGCTGACCTTTAGCCATGCGGTTCAGGACCATGTCAATCAGGATATATGTTCCAGTCCGGCCTGTACCATCACTGAAGAAAAGGGTGAAACAGTGAACAAAACTCTCCGGGGAAAAATACCTGATGTGCCATTTGTGAACATAAACAGAATTAGTTGCAGTACTCAAGGTTTCTGCAGAATTCGATCAAATTTGATCAAATGTAAAACTTAGACCTTTGAATTTGATTTTAGACCTATATCATGATGTTGGTCTCATTTGTAGTCGTAATACTTCTAATTGTATCTTGACTAGCAAAAGAAAGGATTGGATTTCAGTGACTCAAAACTCAACATTTTGTCATCATTTATTCACCATTTACTTGTTCCAAACATGTTTGAGCTTCTTTCTTCCAATGAACACAAAGCAAGATACACTGAGGAATGTTGAAAACCTGTAACCATTGAGTTCCATTTTGGAATTGAATGGTTAGAGCTTTCTTTAAAATATCTTCTTTTGAACAGAAAAAAAGAAACTCAGAACCTTAGAAACTTAGAACCACAAAAAAGAGAGCAAATGGTAAGTACATTTTAATTTATGGGTGAACTATCCCTTCAAGACCCGTTTAAAATCATGTAAAACACAGAAAGCAGTACTTAAATGGATAGTTCACCCAAAAATTATCATTTACTCTTCCGTCGTGTGATTTAAAACCTAGTTGAGTTTCTTTCTTCTGTTGAACACAAATGTAAAAGAAACCTATAACCATTGACTTCTATTGTCTTTATTTCTCCTACATGGATGTCAATGGTTTCAAACGTTCTTCAAAATAATGTCTTTTGTGTTTAACAGAAAAAAAATCTAATGATTTGAAACCACTCGAGAATGAGTACATTTTCATTTTTTGTTGAACTATCCTTTTAAATGAATTGAGAAACATTGAGAAATGTTTTACTTTTTAAACCCTGTGGAAACCCTGAGTACTTCACATCTTTAACATACATTTTGTTTTTCAAAACACCTTCTAATAAACCATTTTGTAGGTTCCACCTCTCTTACAAATCGAATAAAACTATGCTTAAAACTATCATTTTATTTTTTGAATTCCTCAAATGCATCAGTGTTTCAGAAATACCTGCAGTGCACAATGATGGGGCAGGAGCGTCCACGGTAGCACTTGTTGACTTTCCTGAAGGACAGAGAGAGAAAGATTTTTCTGAAGGAAATACCAGTGCTTGTAAGTCAGATTAGCTCAGGCTTTGATAGTGAGTGACGTTTAGCAGTTTTCTAAGTTTATGAAGTATATGTAATTAAATGACAAAAGAGAGCTAAATCCATTATGCAAACATTACTAATTTGTATAAAACCATTGATGCAAAATGTACTGGTCACACTTTACAATAAGGTTTCATTAGTTAATGCATTTACTAACATGAACTAATTATGAATAATACTTGTGCAACATTTATTAATAATAGTTCATCATTGACTAATGCAATATTATCATCCAAATTCATGCTTGTTAACATTATTAATGCATCGTGAGATAACAAACTATCAATGAACAATTAATTAACGTTAGCTAACATGAAAAAATACTGTAATAAATGCAGTGTTCATTGTTTGTTCATGTTAGTAAATGCATTAATTAATATTAACTAATACACTGAAAATGAGTCCCTGGATTTAGTAATTTCCTTTAGGTTGTAAACTATTTATTTGGGCTAAATTTAAACAAATAAATTAAGTTGAACATTACTAAATTAAATTTTACCTAAACACATTTAAGTTGTTTGCAACAATTTTGCAGACACCATTGTTTTCAGTTGTAAAGTGTTACCAATGTATTGTTATCAATGTATAAAATCATCTCATGCTCATCTTATATGTTTATATATAATAACTTTACCTGATAAAGTTATTTGTAATAAGTTAAATCCAGTTATTGGTAACTAGTAAAATTATAGTAACGAATAACCTCAACTTTTCTGAATTTGATAATTCAATAATATGCACCTTTTGAAAAGCTGCTTTGAATCAATAATTATTGTGAACAGCGCTATACAATTAAACTTAAATTGGAAATAAATCATCAAGGCTGCATTATTTTAATATATCTTTTTGATTAATTGAAAAAGTAATTTTGTGAAAATATAACAACTAATGTAATGTTATTTATAATGTAAAAACTTGCCGAAAAGCTGAGTTTTCTTCATGAGTTATGTTCTTAAGAAACATTTGTTATTATTAAAGCTGAAAACAGTAGTGGAAAGCTAGAATAAAAAAAAAAGTTAAAAAAAAACAACATATATAAATTATTATGCAATATTTATTCTTTTTCAAATATTTTTCAAGTGATATTTAATGGATTAAAGACATTTTTACAGTATATCCCATATTATTATTTTTTTTATTTTGGCTAGAATAAAAGCAGTTTTGTTTTTTAAACATTTTAAGGTCAAAATTATTAACCCCCTTAAGCAATCTATTTTTAAGCTGAATACTAGTATCTTGAATAAGTATTATGTGCTGTCATCATGGCAATGATTAAAAGAAATCAGTTATAAGAAATTAGTTATTAGTTAAAACTATTCACTATTAACTATTCACTTTTATAAACCACAGTTTATGTGTGGTATAATCACTGCAATGCACAACCTTTTGTGGTTTATTGCTTGATTTAATAGTTGTCTTATTGGCACACAGTGAATTTAAATGTCTTCAATACATCAGCTTAAAAGGGCGATGTGGTGGCGCAGTGGGTAGCGCTGTCGTCTCACAGCAAGAAGGTCGCGGTTCGAGCCTCAGCTGGGTCAGATGGCATTTCTATGTGGAGTTTGCATGTTCTCCCATTGTTCTCCGAGTGCTACGGTTTCCACAAGTCCAAAGGCATGTGGTATAGCATTAGAAGTTAAGAAATGCAATCCACATTTTTTTTCTTGGTGGGGCAATTAAAGGGTTAAGCAACATTTTATTCCGATTAGCTACAAAACAAGCCATTACTATACAATGACTTGCCTAATTAACCTAGTTAAGCCTTCAAATGGCACTTTAAGCAGAATACTAGTCTCTTGAATAAATATTATGTGCTGTCATCATGGCAAAGATAAAAGTAATCCGTTACAAGAAATTAGTTATTAGTTAAACTATTATGTTTAGAAATGTGTTGGAAAAAAATCTCTCTATTAAACAGAACTTGGGGAAAAATATGAAAAAATTAAAATTGAACAGGAGGGCTAATAATTCTGACTTCAAATGTATACAGATTACAACAAATATATTAATGTATTATTAGTTTATATACAAATTTAACATTTATATATAATTTAATTTAGTGTTTTACTAATATGTAATTTGAATTGATTACAATTTTGGGATTTATCCTAGTGGAAATAAAAGGTACAGCACGGTAAAAACTAAAAGCTATCAACAACAAGAATACATATAACAGTTTAGGTTTAAAGAATCACAGACTTTTGTGTAAAACAAAATGAACAAAAAACAATAACAAAGGCTTTGTAAACATCTAGGTTCGAGTAGAGACCCACAGACATCAGAGGAAAAAAGATCAGGAGCACTGCACAGAGAGCCAGAAAGATCAAAGAAGCATTATACCACAGAAAACAGTGGTAAGAAACGAGCAACATCAACCCAACACTGAAAAGCACATCAGGACTTGAATGTAGAAAATAGAGAGATGTAGAAAAGGGACGGAGATGGACAGAGTTTGGCGATGGAGCGTTTCATCAGCGTTGCTGCAGTCACATCTGTCTGTGCTCATTTTTGTGACTATGCAACTGGAACCAGACTACTAGCTGCAAACCACAAAAATGACACAGACAGCTGTGCAATACCTCGCTACCGCGCTCCATCGCTCTCAGAAAGAGAGGTTGAGAGGTTAAAAGAGACAGAGGATGAGTTGAAAAAAGAGAATGAGGGAGTGAGAATAAAGCCATGATGGAATGGCAGGCGGAGAGAGTAAAAATGGAGAACGTGATGTGGAATTCACATACACATTTACATATTGTACACATAGAGCTGCCAAGATTTTGATGCACACAATCAGACTGTGGCTGCAAAAATGTGTAATTATAAAAATATATATATTCTAATTGAATTTTTGTCATTTTTTATTTGACATTTACAGTGTAAGCTTACAACAAAAAAAACACAGAATTTGTCATTAGCTCACACTGAACTGCAGGAATGTTTGAATTTTAACTGTGTAAGAATAAAAGTAGACTAAATATATAATAATAACAATGTTGGTATAATTCCATGAATAAAACAAAGTCAAAGTTGCCATGAAACCAAAATGTGCACTTCTTAGCTTTAAATTAATTATTATGGTGATTATTGTGGTCCAAAAACAAATTGAGTTCCCCTAGGTATGGGTCTCTTTAGGAGCCCGAGTGATCATCTGTCAAAATAATGCCTTTAGAAATGATAGCGCCTGATAAGTAAAGCTAAAATCATTTAACTTTTTTGTGTCTAGTTATGCATATAGGCCCTATGTATTATGTATGTATTTTAATTTTAGAAAAAATACATTTTCAATTTGTGAAAGTGCACAATTTTGTAAAGTTTGGGTAGTTTTTTTTTTTGTTGTTGTGTTTCTTCCTTAAATAGTCTATTCTTCTTCTTGATAACTGAAGTTTATCAAGAGTGAATATTTTCTTCACAGTTGTGAAACTTCAAGAATTGAAGTCTTTCATATATACATTGTATATATGAAACACATCATTTAAAATACATTCATTCATTCATTTATTCATTTTCCTCCAGCTTAGTCTCTATGTTAGAGGTTGCCACAGCGGAATGAACCGCCAACTATTCCAGCATATGTTTTAAGCAGCTTCCAGTCTCAACCTAGTATTGGGAAATAAAATACATTAATGATCATTATAATGATTTTTAGGGCATCACAGTGGCGCAGTGGGTAGCACAATTGCCTTACAGGAAGAAGGTCGGTGGCTCGAGCCTCGGCTGGGTCAGTTGGCATTTCTGTGTGGAGTTTGCATGTTCTCCCCATGTTTGCATGGGTTTCTTCCGGGTGCTCAGGTTTCCCCCAAAAGTCCAAAAACATGTGCTATAGGTGAATTGGGTAAGCAAAATTGTCCGTGGTGTATGTGTGTGTATGGATGTTTTCCAGTGATGGGTTGCAGCTAGAAGGGCATCCACTGCATAACATATGCTGGAAAGGTTGGCGGTTTATTCTGCTGTGGTGACCCCAGATTAATAAAAGGATTAAGCCGAAAAGAAAATGAATGATCAATAATTTTTTTGGACATAAATTAGAATTTTCCCAGTGATGGGTTGCAGCTGGAAGGGCATCCACTGCGTAAAACATATGCTGGATAAGTTAGCGGTTCATTCCGCTGTGGCGACCCCAGATTAATAAAGTGACTAAGCTGAAAAGAAATGAATACATTAGAATGTGATTCCACAGAAATTGTAACCAGGAGCAATAAAATCTACATAAATAACATTCCAGTGAACCAATAGAATAACTCGAGGTCCTATTGGAGACCCGATTCCTAAGGGGGACTTTGTAATGACATTGGCGGTGTGTCTGGTAGAGAGTAATCTTCCACAACTGCGTGCAATCCTGCCATTCAAATCTTCCTCCATTTTGCTAGCAACGCCCAACAGAATCAAACCCCACCTTCCTTTCCCTAACCACTTCAGAAGCTGTTTCACTTGGATATATATCCCAAAAAAGAAAAAAGCACAATCTAAACTTCTGTTTCATGGCAACTTTACATATTCATATAAAAAAAAAAAGCATTTTTAATCAATCATTATGGCAGTCATATTTTACTGCATAAAATAATACTGTGCATCCATTTAATAATAACCACTGTAGTGTATGGCAAAATATTTTTAATTTTCACAGATTCTGGACTTGCTGCATTCCAGACTCCAATATTTAAACCAGTTATAAAAATGTGAGCGTATGCATGGATATAAACATTTCAATCATGACTTCCATAGCATTATAGAACACTGAGAGCATATATTAGCACTAATTGACTTTTAGTATCTGAAAGAGCATTTGCCATTTGGACCCAGAAACTGTGGCACATCACCTCAGACCCAATATTTAAATCGTGTTCACTCAGGTTGTGTTTCATAATAACCTCATAATCATCTTAAATAATTGCCATTAGTATATATCATCATGATCAGGTTATTTTTACGCTGTTATTCACATCTAAAGTGATCTATATAGTTATGCATTATGTATGCTGTACCTGCGGAAGTCCAGCAGAGGGCGCGTGGAAGTGGGTATTCCCTGTGCGGGCCAGCTTAAGAAGTGGAACTGAGTCAGGGTGCGAGTTTCCTGGGTTTGGACGTTTTTCAAGTAGAAACTACGCACCAGGAAGTCATTACACCAAATATGCTCAGACACCAGGTTCACCTGAGTGAGACATTTAAAATAAAAATGTGGTTTGCATATAATAAAATGCTGTTTTAAAGGGATAGTTCACCCAAAACTGAAGATTCTGTCATGATTTATTCACCCTTTACCCCTTTGTTTCAAACCTATTTCACTTTCTTTCTTCTGTTTAACACAAAAGAAAATATTCTGAAGAAATCTAGAAACCTGTAATCATTGACTTTCTTTTTTTCCTACTATGTAAGTCAATGGTTACAGGCTTTTTAGCTTTCTTAAAAATTTCTTATTTAGTGTTTAACAGGAGAAAGAAGTCACACAAGTAGGTTTGGAACTACTTGAGGGTGAGTAAAGAGTGAGTAAATTTTCATTTGTGGCTGAACTAAGCAGTTTAATTATACAATATTTTTAACAAGACAATATATTTTGGATTTTGAAGCAAACCTCGTAGATGTGGTACAGAGAAGAGCCTTCATCAGGCCAGTAGCGATCACACTGCTTTTCTCCATCCTCAACCAAAGCTGTCATCATCACTATGACTGTACACCCGCTTTCCCAAACCATCTGTGCAAACACGCACAGCTTACAAAATATGCATTTCAACCAGCATTTACACTTATACACAGCATCACTTCATACACAGAACTATTTAAATGAACAGAGAATCCACAACCATTGCAAATTATAACATATATTTCAAGGTTTGATTTATTTCTGTGATTGCAAAGCTGAATTTCAACTCAATAAGAGTAACATCATACAATCAGTATCATACAATCCTTTATAAATCATTTGATGATTAAGATTTTGTGAACAACCACAATTTTGGTTACATTTATTATTATCATCGTTGTGCTGCTTTTAATATTTTTATGAAAATTGTGATTCACTTTCTTTAAAATTAATTCACTTTAAAATTCAACATTGCATTTCTTTGAAACGGAATATTTTCAAATTGTAAAATTGTTTCAAGGCAGAAGATTTAACTGACTATTGATCAGTTTAGCCCATCCTTTTAAAACTATTGTTAAATAAGCATTAATACATATAAAAAACATACTGATCTCACTTTTGGATAAAGTGTACATTTCAAGCATCTTACATTATATTTAGGGCTTTATGAATTTATTAATTTTTTACTTTTTCCCGAATACCTTTTTGTTTTTCTCATTTAGTCTTTTGTCCATTTAAAAGGGATAATTCACCCACAAATGAACAATTTCTCACCATTTCCTCATGCTCAAGTGGTTCTAAGCTTCTTCTTAGGGCCGGTTGCACCAGCAGTGCATAAGCTAAAACGTAGCCTAGTTGTAACTTAAATGAACACTAGGTTACAACTTATACATTACTAAATATTGTGTTGCACCACCGAACTTAGTTTAAAGCATTATTGGTTATAATGGTCAGGAATGTTTACCATTATTGCCTTTTTAGCATAAGTATAGGACAGACACCTAGAAACGTTAGCCAGACTGTAATGTGTGAATTGTAGAGTGGGCTAAAAAAAAAAAAAAACATAACATACAAAAAAATTATTTGTAGAGCAACCCATGTTCTGTTGTCATTAATATTTAAATAAACTTTAATAGGTAAAACTGTCCAAGATATGAACAAAAGCAAGTGTCGCATCAAAGTTTGATAAAAAAAAAATCTTGAATGTTATAAAAATCCTTATTATCATTAAAATAATTTATAATAATAATTAAAAAAATTGTTAAAAATATTTAATTATATTAATGATATGACGTAGTTCCAGAAACTTTGTACTTCTCTGTTTATCCGTCTGATTTTACGGTCAGTTTCTTTTGACCACCCCCTGTCGTTTTAAAAACTATCTCAATGGCGAACGCGGCAGGTATAAAAGCCTCATCTGTTTCGTGAGTTGCGCGCAGTCAGCGGAAGTCCGCAATGCGGCGCCAGGCGAAAGTATAAATTCAGCTTTAGCCTGGACAGACTACTGTGCATACAGTTGCAATCAGAATTATTTAACGCCCTGATTTATTAGCCCCCTGTTTATTTTTTTCCCCAATTTCTGTTTAATGAAGAGAAGCTTTTTTCAACACATTTATAAACATAATAGTTTTAATAACTCATCTCTAATAACCAATTTATTTATCTTTGCCATGATGACAGTAAATAATATTTGACTAGATATTTTTCAAGACACTTCTATACAGCTTAAAGTGACATTTAAAGGCTTAACTAGGTTAACTAGGCAGGTTAGGGTAATTAGGCAAGTTATTGTATAATGATGGTTTGTTCTGTAGACTATGGAAAAAATAAATAGCTTAAAGAGGTTAATAATTTTGACCTTAAAATGGGTTTTAAAAATTAAAAACTGCTTTTATTCTAGCCAAAATAAAACAAATAAGACTTTCTCCAGAAGAAAATATTATCAGACATACTGTGAAAATTTCCTTGCTCTGTTAAACATAATTTGGGAAATATTTAAAAAAGAAAAAAAATTCAAAGGGGGTTCAATAATTCTGATTGCAACTGTAGTTTTAGAAACATGACAATAAATGTATTTTTTTTATTTAAAAGAAAGGTTGTTACATAAAAAAGTGCATGTATACAGCTATATTTAGCTTGTTTTTAAAAAAATGTATCTAGTTAAAATTTGTAGCTAAAAATAATTAGTTATTTGTTTATTTACTTTAGGGGTTGCCATAGAAAAATAGGTAAATCCTTAATGTTGAGTCCTGAAAAGTCATGTGAAATTGGAAATAATTGCAGTGCGACACTATGAAACCACAACCCATTTACTCATGCTCATTGAGCAAGGTCATACACAACACACACAAAAGTGAAATGAATGAGGAGGCTTGTGGACATAACACAAAATCTAAATTAAGTCATTTTAGCATGCCAAAGTCAAATTTATGCATGTAAAAATATATTTTCCCATCAACAATATTGTGTCTAGTGAAAAAGGCGAGTGGCTAGTAATGTTGAAAAACTACTAGCCACAGTGGCTGGTGATTTAAAATGTTAATGTCAAGCCCTGGTAACAAGAGACAATTCAATCATATCTCAATGTTAAAACAGCTATCATAACATTATTTTGGATTCTCAGAAGCTTTGGAACTACGTTAAATACATTAAGACCATTGTTTTTGTTTGCATCCCTTAAAATGGTCTATTCCAACCCTACATGCCTATCCTATCTACAACCCTGCCTTTTTCTCTCTTTTTTCCAGATCTCTGCATTATACAGTAAACTCTGACTGGATTACACAATTTTGTCTGCATGAATTACGTAGTTCTCACATTCACACAGCTGACTGACCTGCCAGAAATCAGAGATGGTGTGTGAGAGAGGTCCTTGGGTGGCGATATACGCTGGCATCCGGGGGTCATGCTCGATCTAAAGGGTCAACAGGAGACAAAAGGTCAAGGGTCAGTGCATTAGCCCTTCTTAACCCTGGATCTGCCCATCACCACGACAACAAGCCATTAATGTGATCCGAGGTGCATGAAGGCTTAATTGATGATTCCTCACTCTCGACTACAACAGAACAGCGGGGGATTCCAGACCTACACGTCCTGAATGAGATCAATACAATGTAGCCATGGCAGCGCTGAGAGGGGATTCCGAAAGCACTGGCAGCCTCGCACATCTATGAGGAATAAATGGATTATCGCCTTGGTAACAGAAAGGGATGCAAAGAGAGCAGGGCTTTCTAGCTTTATCTAGCAGGAAAAAAAAACGAAGCAGACTTCAATCTAGAGCCGCACAATATATTGTTTCAGCATCAACTTTGTGATGTGCACATCTGCAATAGTCACACTGCAGGATGTGGTGTAATGTCGGGATTATAGTTGACAAGAAACAATGGTTCATGCGTTTTATGGCCTGTTTGCATTTATAGCAATAAGCTGTCATGTTTGTAGCTTTAATGAAGACTAATCATTTACAGTTGAAGTCAGAATTATTAGTCCTCCTGTATGTTTTTTTCCCAATTTCTGTAAAAACATTTTTAAACATAATGGTTTTAATAACTAATTCCTAATA
Organism: Danio tinwini; assembly: GCA_903798205.1. NCBI lineage: Eukaryota > Metazoa > Chordata > Actinopteri > Cypriniformes > Danionidae > Danio > Danio tinwini. The sequence goes on from CAIGQZ010000461.1 coordinate 2,847,896, forward strand.
ACTGATTTCTTGTATCTTTGCCTTGATGACAGTACATAATATTGTACTACATATTTTCAAGATACTAGTTTTCAGCTTAAAGTTCCATTTAAAGGCTTAACTAGGTTAATTAGGCAAGTTAGGGTAATTAGGCAAATCATTGTATAACACTGGTTTGTTTTGTTGACAATTGAAAAAAATGCTTAAGGAAGCTAATAATATTGGCCTAAAATAATTTTAGAAATATTAAAAACTTATTTTATTCTAGCCAAAATAAAACAAATAAGACTTTCTACAGAAGAAAAAATATTATAGGAAATACTGTAAAATATTCCTTGCTCTGTTAAACATAATTTGGGAAATATTTGAAAAATTTACAGAAGGGCTAATAATTTTGACTTCAACTGAATATGATGAACAACATTTGATTTTTCAAGAGACAAACTCTTCTCCTCTCCATATGCACCAGACACTTTCTTATAATCACACCACGTTTCTTGAAAATATTGTGCAATACTGAGTGTGCTCCATGCAGGTAAGTGGGCTTGACCACATGTAGGAGATATACACTACCGGTCAAAAGTTTGGGGTCATTTATTTTTCATGTTTTTTTTTAAAGGAAAATTATTCTGTCCATTAAGGACGCATTTCGTCACCTTACTGTACGTTCACACCGAAAGCGGCCAGAGCGTCAAAGTAGCCGGAAGTCATTCATTTTCAATAGGAGACGGCAACGAGGAGCAGCGCGGCGCGTCTTCGCCGGTGTGGGCGTCGAGGAGAGTTGAAATCAAGTCAACTTTACAGTAATGAGCTGTGACATGATTTGGCGCCAAGCAATCAGAATGTAGAAGTCCACCGCTTGAGAGGAGTCCAGAGAACACAGTCACTGTGAACTTTGTTTCCGACCACAGTTGTTCCCAAGGGTTCTAATTTTACGGTCGCCGGATTTCCAATTGTTTGCAATGTTTTTCTTACAGGAACATATATTAAAAAGTTACTGGCGAGTTACTGATGTGCTTCAATGTTATATATATTTTTTCTTTAAAAAAGCGGGAATCACGCGACAATACAAGAATATTTGAGACACATGGACACATTGGATAATTAAGTGAAGCAAAGCCACAGCACATGCAACTAGATCTTCCGTAGTTAAATGAATTTGATAATAAGTGCGCAACATCTTCACGCTAGAAAGAATGTTTTATGCGGGAATGTAACTGATATAAGCTGCAACACCCCTTTTAAATACGAGATCAATGTAGCGAATTTTGACACTCTCGCTGCTTTCGGTGTGAACGTACAGTCAGAATTTTAAGGTTCTATCTGACATTTTTGTCAAAATTGAGTTATTGACATATTCTAAAGACATCTTATTTACATTATGGGATGGTTTTTTATAAGTTGTTTACATTTTAAGACTTTTTATTAAAAAAAAACAACTACTGTTTGCTATGGAATGCAAAAACTTTGAAGCTCAATATCCCAAAATGATTTAGAACACAGATAGAACCTTATAATTCCACAGTGACAATTTATTAAATGTAAAAAAATATATTTTTACTTATTTATTATATTTATATTAAATATTTGTATACTTATTTATTACATATTTATTTATTACTTATTGTATGTGTTTTCAAATGAAATTATTAGTCCAGTCATTATTGCTTTTATTACTATTATCATTAATAATAATAATAATATTAATAATAACAATAATAATTAATATTAGAGTGATTTCAGAAAATTCATCATTAAAATCACTGTAATAAATTATTTAATAAAATTATAAACTACTTTTGAACAGTTATTTTATAGTGCAATAAGATTGCATTATTGTACAATTTGTACTGTATTTTTGATAAAAAAAAATGCAGCCTTGGTAAGCGGGAGAAGCTTATTTTAAAACATTTAAAAATCCTACTGACCCCAAACTTTTGACCGGTATTGTACACTCTTGCTTCTCTATGTGCATATATATATATATATATATATATATGCATGTATGTTAATATTTGTTTATGGGTATGGGTGTTTATGTATGTTTATGTATGTATAAAACTTGTGATGGTATCTATGTATTGCTGCTGTGATTTTTGTGATTCTCTTGTGATTTCTGAAGTGTTTCTCTTATCCTCATTTGTAAGTCACTTTGGATATTAGCGTCAGCTAAATAAATAAATATAAAAGTAAAAAAATTGTATTATTATTTTTTCGTTCTCGCTTTATCTCCTTGTTTTCTAATTGTGTTTGTATATTTATATATATATGATAGGGTATTTTGTGTTATGATGCTTTGTTTCTATTTTTAGGTGTGTCTTTTTAACATTCTGTCAAGAGTCTATAGATAAAAAAACTGCTATTTTTGGCTAATTCTGCAACATTTTACAGTAATGTTGATTAATATGCATTGCCCCTGTAGGAAAGCAACCAAAAAACAGAAATGTGCGCACATCTGAGATTCTCAAAGGCAGGTGCTTTTTATTGTAACAACTCTTTTATTGCAACATTTTTTTTTTTGTAACAATGTTTCGACCTACATGGTCTTCATCAGGTTAACCTAAAAATGTTGAGACCTAAAGTGGCAGTGTGGCGATTTTCTTTTGACTTTTTCCATTGTCCCTGTAAACAAATGAACTAAACTAAACTGAATTAAATATAGCACATTTTGTTGTGTATCACCCTACACCCAAATTCCTTTACACTAGTGTGAGGGGGTCTCTCCACCGCCATCAGTAAAAAAAGTGATGTTCTAGAAAAACACAAAGTACTGTTTGTTTCATTTGTATCTTTGCTCTGTTGCATTCATCAATAATTGTCAGTTTTTGATTATAATTTATGCATATGCACTCCCCAAATAAATCTTCCTGATCAATCTAAAATGACCAATTCTTTCCAAACCGAGCTTTTTAAGTCATCTGGTCAAATTGTATACATATATATATATATTGCAGAATAACAAATTTTCAGTGTCAGTTTCTCCCAGTATCACGCTTCAAATGTCTTGTTTCTGATTCTAAAGAGTGATGAGGTCCACAGAAAAGTGGACCACTATACTTACAATGGTGCTGGCATTGATGTAATCTGTCCTGGAAGGGTTAATCTCAGCCTTCAGCTTCACTCTGGAATGGTCGTCTGCATAAAACATGTGACATTTACACATCTAATCCATTAAAAATAGATGACGTCAATAAGGGTCTGTGATATGCAAGATGCATTTTAATTTGTGCACTATTCTATGTTTTTTTTTTGTATAAATGGTGTGCTGATGCTGAAACATGAAGAGCTAGTGCGCGCTAGCTCTTCACTTACATAAAAAATGAAGGAGTTTTAAGAGAGACAGAGAGGTGAGGGAGTACTCACAGGGCACGGCATCCGAGCAGCGGTTCTTCTTGATGTTACTTTCACTCTGGGCTGCTGAGATGGTGCTGGGTTCTGCCTGGTAGGAGCACAGAGCCTCCCACTCCTTGAGCAAACGGTCTTTATTCTTCAGATGATCTTCCATATATGCCTAGAAAACATGAGAGAGATAGTGTAAAGACTCCTGATTTCTCAGAAACGCTGCTCATTCATGTGATACTTATAAAAAAATGCTAAAGTACTAGCATATTGAAAGCACAAACAACACATTCTTTGTATAAACGTGGAGTAAATATGAATGTTTATAAAAGGCTGGAGGGAAGTTCATATTTAAAGTGCTAGCTGGAGGGAAATAATGAAGCGCAGTTCACACTGAGGATGATAACTGGGATGACAGAGAGAAATTATATCTCTGAAATCATGTTCAGAATTATTTTATTACCAGCTCATGAACAATAAAAACATCGAAAGGCAATAAAAAACGTTAAACTTAATTTAATTAACTAAATGTATGTTTGCATTCAAATAATACTGAGGAAAAAAATTGCAATGCATGCAACATCTTTATGAATGAGTTTATAAAGACATTACATGTTTAAGACTTTAAGACTTTTTTAAAGACCCCAAATTGAAGAAGGGCAAATTAAGGCTTTTCAAGAGTGTACCTGTCAAAGAAACACTTCAATTGTTTGAAAATAGGCTCATTTTACAAGTCCCCTACTTTTAGCTTAGCTTAGCATAAATCATTAAATCGGATTAGACCATTAGCATACCATTTCAAAAAAAGTTGCAATAACTTTTTCTACGGAAAATGAAAAGTTCCTTGATTATGCCAGAATGAGTATAGTTCCTGGCCATATCGACAGAAAACAGCAACTTATCTATTTTTGTCTGTCTTAGTACACGATGTGTGAGATACTAATAGTCTAATCTAATTCCATGACTTATGCTTAGCTAAGCTAAAAATGCTTCCACCAGACAAGGAGATCGGCTGAATGGATTATTACATTGAAAAAAATTTTTGCCTTATTTTCAAAAAAAAGTGGAGTGTTCCTTTAAAGCTCAAGACTTAAAGGCTCATAAAAATCCCCATTTTCAGCACCAATTAATTATTTCTGTCCACATTTTGGAAAAATATTGCAAAAGTGGACGTGGCAAGCTGAGCTAGAGGAGAGGAAACACAGTCAACGCTGATTTCAGACAGTTTAATTTTGCTTTCATTGAGTTAAAAGTAACAGATCTTCAAAACACATACTGCAATTCACTTTGCAGTAATCATTCTTAGTGTGAATTGCCATTTTTTTGTTATGTCTACCAGAATCATGTGCCCAGTAGAGATATCCATGTTAGACTGCGCTGGCTCCTCGCACCAGGAGGGGGTGCTGCTGTGTGAACTAGGACTTGGCTGAGGGGCGTCACTAAACTGTGATGACACACTGCTGACACGTGACGTATCTGTTCCTCCACCACCACCTCCTCCCACAGCTCCAGGACCAGCACCACCTGCAGCTCCGACTCCACAGTCCTGCCTGCCCAGAGAGGACTTAGCAGCCATGTGCTGCCGACAAAGGTCCTGAGACATAACGAAATCAGGGAAAATGCATGAGAAAGAGCACTGAAAAACTACAACACACAATTAATGGTAACTGATACTAAAGCTAATCAAATTGCTTTAGTTTTCTCAAATTTAAACCATATAAACATAATCGCATTAAAGTGAGAGTCATTTGGGAGGAAAACAATGCTGTAATGTATTATGAATATGATGTTTTATACACTACAAGCATTTCCTCCTACCTGGTACTCATAATGTGTCACATTTCCTGCTTCAGGCCCCAGTCCCAGTTTTCCTGATGCTAAATGACGGGCATGAGTGCGCAGACAGGCAATGGTCAACGCCCCCACCAGGAGTCCTCCCAAACAGGCCACACCCACAAACATGAGGAACACCCACTGGGTGTTGTCACGAACACGTGTTGCCACTGGCAACGCATGGCCTTCGTTCTTCTGCAAAGCCGGAGAGAGGAGATAAGAACAAACATATGAATCACAAATCATCAGGCCTGTTGTAATAATTACTATATTGACTTATCAATATGTAGACATATCTCAATCACTTTTGGTGGTATGATGATTCCTTTTGTGTTTACATAAGAATTATGATCCTGAACATTTTAGATAATAACACCTTGGCTGTCTTGTCTGCTCTCTGTTTATTGCTGATACATCAGTGAGAAAAATCTAGATTTATTGCAGATATTTATGTTAATATTAGTAAAAAATAATACAACTGAATTTTAATAGTTATTAACTGTATTTCATAAAAAACAATAAGATTACAGCTATGATTTTAATGTGTTATGAGGCATCGTCTAATATTACCTATGATTAATAAAAGCTTTTCATCATAAGTTTAGTTAAATTATAACTAATGTTACCTATTGGAGCCTTATTGTAGTGTTAACATTCAATAGCCCTAAGGTCCAGAATTTTTTTAATCACTTTTTAAGAATGAAGTACTTCAGGTTCCAGTTCTGACAATTTTCATATTTAAACCTTTAAGCTAATTAACCAATTAAGTCTCTAAGCATTTGTTTCTGTAATGCTACTGCAAATACAATGTGAAATATCTTAAATAGAACGCTAAAAGTTAGAATAATAAATAGTTATTCAATGTATATGTTGCACATGTCCATTATGGTAGATTGGATTATTAAATATATTGGCATATGTCTAATTTGGAATATTAGGCTCATTTCAACAATTCATCTCCACGTCAGTAATTCTAAATGAAAATAAGCATTGCTTCATTATATAATCTTATATAATGTTCATTAAACAAAATAACATACCAGTTTATCACAATTATTTTTGGGACAATATATATATATATTATTTATAGTTAGTAAAAGTCTTACAAATTGTGAATACATAGCCACAATAAATGTTGTGCTACCATAGTTTTCCTTGTAAAACTCACAAAAATCACGCTTCTAGAAACCCAGTTTTTTATCCCCAAGAGGAACCATAAAAGTTTGTGTATTACTCTTTGAAATGAAATTAAGAGAGAGGGTAATGACCAGTATTAATAACGGCTATTTAAAACAGGACTGCCCATCCCACCCTGCTGTCTGGAGCTATGATCTCAGTGGGGTCACTGGTTGCTATGGCAACATCACATCATTTGATCACAGTCATTAAAATGACAACAGACAGCAAGGATCTGATTAGAGGAAACAGAGGGGGGGGGAAATCTTAATCCTTTATTACAGCTCGTTGCAACACACAAGCATCCCATCATATTTCCCAGTCTTATTTCTCTACTGGAATGATGCAGACCACACAGGAGCCAGAGCATTACATCATCACTCCTGTGCACACTGCACTGACCTTGTCGCCACAGCAACCATCTTTACCTGACATCACTGTCTTTGCAGAGAATCTAAATGTGAATCATTCTGATTGGTCATTTTCTGATTGTGCGTTATTTATTTCAGCAAATCACTGAGCAGTTCAAGGACAAGCGTTTAATGGCTACGGCAGGTTCTTGATTCAAATAAAAACAGTCTGGCTGGACTTTAACGCAGCATGTAAATTCATTTAGGCGTTTACAATTGTTATCAGGGACTAAAACCACTGACTTCGAAGGATGATGAAAACAAGTTCTGGTAAAACCGTAGTCATAATTAACGCCTTCATACTGCAGGTAAATATGATAAAAAAATAAAATTATATAAATATAAATATTTCTGTGCACACTGCACTGACCTTGTCGCCACAGCAACCATCTTTACCT
>CAIGQZ010000461.1:2855430-2874596 GCA_903798205.1 Danio tinwini
ATATATATATATATTTTATGTGCTCATTTGCATAAACGTATAGTACAAAAATCAGAACATTGAATCAATTCAGGCTCAAAATGTGTTTCATTTTGCTGATGTTTTTTACCAAGGGAATTTTGGGAATGCCTTTTATTACTCCATACTAAAAAAAAATCCTTTATAATTTGTTTGTAGAATAAAATGTAGCATATATTATCATGCAAATTATGCATCAACATTCTTTCCTTCGTATTCCCTTTATTAATCTAGGGTCACCTCAGCAGAATGAACCACCAACTTATTCAGCACTTGTTTTACGCAGCGGATGATGCCCTTCCAGCTGCAACCCATCACTGGGAAATTATGCATCAACATTCATTCATTCATTTTCTTTTCGGTTTAGTCCCTTTATTAATCTGGGGTCGCCACAGCGGAATGAATGACTGGGAAATTATGCATCAACATATACCTTCATAATATAGATATAAATAAAACTTGATATGAATAAAATTTGTGGTTTCTGGCTTAATACAGGGGGGAAATGGAGAAAATAGTAATTGTAATTCAAATCTACAGACACAAATTGCTAAATTGTAATTAAATAAATACTTAAAGGTGTATTAGATGTTGCATTTCGATTAAACTGAAAAAAAAAAACACTTCTTATTAAGCCAAAAAGTCATAGAAACTGTGTTTCTGCCAGCAGTGTCTCGCCTTGATGTAACTAGTGAATTCATTTAGGCTTTTACAATTCTCATCATGAGCTTGAAACCTTTGAATTCTGTTAAAACCCGTAAATAAACATTTTAAAGGCTTTTTTTTCTCCGCCACATGTGATCTGTTTGAGATAACCTCAATAATAACCTGTCTGAGTAATCAAGTAAACTAATATGACAGTTAGCTGATTCATTCGCTAAATAAAAGCAGAACTATTGGCTCTTTTCCTGACCAGCAGGTGCACCCGTTTAATTAACACGGTTGATAAAACGTAACAACATCAATACAACGTAGCCTATTATTTGATTAAGTTCAAGTAAAAAGTTTAACTTACCAAAAAATCAATAAACTAATGGAGAATGGAAACCGGTCGCGCCCGGTGCTCCGCCGAAGATGGGCAGAAATCTGTACGTGCAATAACCGCACAGCTCTTCTCCACCGGTTTACCATTTGAATTTCGGCCGTTTTTGTTAGGATCTGAAACGTTTGGTGGAGTTTTAGTTCGCGGAAAACGAACAGCAGTTGAGGAGCTCAGCCCTGGAAAAGACATCGTGATGTTTTGCGGGAACGTTGCGTTTGTGAGGAGAGAAGCGTTTAGGATGCCAATCGGCCGCGCGCTTCGATTCGCGAACGCGCCTGACAGTTTGACACGTATGATGTCGTTGTCATGGCAACAAAGCAAATGAGACGGGGGCGGGTGCGTGTCAGGGGTCTTGTGAGATCTCCGCCGGTGACAGAGACAGAAATTCACGGGAAAGGGAAAAACAACGGGCACAAATGTCCAGGCATTGTGGTAATGTTTCTGCATATAGGCTACTTACCTCCCCGACACCTGCCTGAAGCACCTTCAGACCAGTCTCTGTTTCTAGAAGGTTCTTCTGAGACACTGCATGTGAAGAAATAAATATAGACAGCTTTTTAGATTTCTTTCATGATTCTTATTTGTCATTTTCTTCAATGATTCAACAGTACTATCAGTTCACTAATCTTTTAAAGTTATTTTTAACATCCCCTCTGCCTAACCCACTCCAACAGTGCTTCAGGTATATAAATCCAATAAACAGAAATAAATTAAGCTAAAAAGAAAAATATATATATATAAAATAGGCATAATTGTATTTTTACAATGCGTCTCATAACAAAAAACATATTCAGCCTCTTCCAAAAACCCAAATTTTTATCCCCATCATGACTGATTGATGCATCTTTAAATACTTTTGAAGCTGATGTCATTCATTCATTTTCTTTTCGGTTTAGTCCCTTTATTAATCTGGGGTCGCCACAGCTGAATGAACTGCCAACTTATCCAGCATATTTACGCAGCGGATGGCCTTCCAACTGCAACACAGTACTGGGAAACACCCATACACTCACATTCACACTCATACACTACAGACAATTTTAGCTTACCCAATTCACATACCACATGTGGACTGTGGGCGAAACCGGAGCACCCGGAGGAAACCCACACAAACACAGGGAGAACATGCAAACTCCATACAGATTTGCCAACTGACTCAGCCGAGGCTCGAACCAGCGACCTTCTTTCTGTGAGGCGACATCGCTACCCACTGTGCCCCTGTGTCGCCCTTTTAAACTGATGAAGACTCAGTTTATTCAATTTAAATTCACTGTGTGCCAATAAGACATCTATTAAATCAAGCAATAAACCACAAAAGGTTGTGTATTGCAGTGATTATACCACACATAAACTGTGGTTTATAAAAGTGAATAGTTCCGGTGTCCTGACATTTTATTCTACCCATGTGCTATACCATCACTCTATTTGAATGGTTCTGAGGTTAGGGATTCGGTAGGTTAGGGCGATATTACAGCTTCATCACACTACTCCACTTTATAATTTACACTGGTAGCAAAATCTGATGGGTAACATATTGCATCATAAAAATGTGCTACCTACTTTTTGAATAGGAGGGACAATAAGGTAGGACAAATCGACAGAACACCAGACCTTAATTCTGATTGGTTGAGCCATATTCAAAGCTGTTGTACAATACTCCGCAAATATACACCGGTGACTGCTGCTTGGCTACAAACTGTTTTATTTGCATTGTTTTATTTAGTGAAACCCTGCTACGCATATGGGACAAGCTTTTATAAAAGCCATGAAGCCATGGTTTACTGTAAATTTATAACAACACTTAATATAAATTCACAAACCATAGCTTCTTGGGGTTTATTGCTTTAAATATCACTGTTGCACATACATGGCTTTAGGTTATTGTTTTTTTGAAAGCTATGGCACACACAATAGGGTAAAACAAACCATGTTCATTTTATATTTCATTTCGTTTTCCTTTGGCTTAGTCCCTTTATTCATCAGGGGTCGCCACAGCGGAATGAACCGCCAACTTATCCAGCATATTTTTTACACAGTGGATGCCCTTCCAGCTGCAACCCAGAACTGGGAAACACCCATACACTCTCACATTCACACACATACACTACGACTAATTTTGTTTATTCAATTCACCTATACAGCATGTCTTTGGACGTAGGGGAAACCAGAGCACCCGGAGTCATTTAATGTTTGCATAAATTAAATTAAATAGTCCAACAAAAAAAAAGCTCAACAGAGGCTGTACTTTCTTCGTCAGCTGAGGAAGTTCAACCTCCCAAAGGAGCTGCTGAAACAGTTCTACACCTCCATCATTGAATCAGTCATCTGCACTTCAATAACTGTCTGGTTTAGCTCAGCTACCAAATCTGACCTCCGAAGACTACGTCGAATAGTTCGGACTGCTGAGCGAATCATTGGTACAACCCTCCCTACTCTCCAAGAACTGTACTTATCCAGAGCGAGCAGAAGGGCTGCTAAAATCACTCTGGACCTCTCACACCCAGCACACTGCCTCTTTGAACCTTTACCTTCTGGTCGACGCTACAGAGCACTGCGCACCAGAACAGCCCGACACAGAAACAGTTTCTTCCCTCAGGCAATCCATCTCATGAACACTTGATGATGATAATAATTGTGGAACCAACATCACTACCTGCTATACACTTTTTTTATGCACACATACACTTATTTAACAACACACTTTACATGCCAATTTGCACATAACAGCTGCACATATTATGTTGTATATAGTAATACACCTGTACATACACTTGTCAATTTGTATATTGCATTCACTACTTTTTAAAATATATTTATTATCTGTTATTTAGTCCTCTGTAATTCTGTTGCACTGTAGAAGCTCTGTCACGAAAACAAATTCCTCGTATGTGTGAACATACCTGGCAATAAAGCTCTTTCTGATTCTGATTCTGAACATGGAAAATAGAATTCAACAGTTATACTTTACAAATGTTTATCTTTAAATGTTTTACTGTTAGCTTTGGGGACATTTACACTCCTAAACCTTGTCAAAATGGAGTCTTCTTCCAGAAATATAAACAAACGCTCACATTTTGTCAAATCAAATGATCTATAAATAAGAATTTCCCTCCCCCTGGTAAAACTAACACAATCTCATGGCAATTTGTAACTTTTCGATTTAGGGGCTAATTCGTATTCATTTGTACATCATCATTTGTACATTGTGTAGGGGTGGAATTTAGGCTTACACCTCCATTGAAATTCCGTACATCTCCATACAAATAAAATCACATGAATTCGTACAAATTAGCCACTTTTCTGACTATACATAAAATAGTTATGTTTCCTCATGAGATCGAGCTGAGTAAAACTTATGTTATTTTATATTAAAACAAGCACAAATGCCCTTGGTCATAAACAAGAGTTAGAAATTTCATTTTACATTGTTCATATGTTGTATGAGCTATTTTGTTTGTCTCGAGGCTTGTGTAACAGATGCTCATTAGCCATCAAACATACTCTTTATTACTCACCAGTCTTTTCGGAAATCTCACTTGCTGTTAAATTCTGGCTGTTCGGGAGCACCCGGAAAGTGACAGCTGGACCAACCACACTGTGTAAAGCAGAACTTTTAATGACATGCAAGTTTGCCACATGATTGTGTGCAGGGTTTGAAATTAAATTGTCACTCACCAGCCAATTTTGCATCCACATTTTGAGGCTATTCAGAACCTCTAGCTAAATTTAAATGATCAACAAATAAATTGGTTATCAAAATTAAGGCTTAGATTTTAAATACATTCTTAAATGTATGACCCTGGACGAAAAATAAGTTTATACGTTTTAGCAATAGGAAAATATGCATTGTATGGATCAAAAAACATTTGTTATGCCAAAAATCATTGAAATGTTAAGTATGGAGAAAATATCCTCAGAAAGATATTTATCGAATTTTTGTCAGATGCATTGTTAAGAGTGGAATTTGGACAATTTTAATAGAGCAGATTGTAAGTTTGACACCCAATGGTTGAACTAGGTATTGCACTCCTTGTTCAAAACACATGCAAGAGCAGGTTGCCAGATTGACAACACCAACAGGAGCGAGCCTGACTATCCAGCCTAAAGGCTGATTTAAATCATGTTCTAAATCAGGGGTCATCAGCTATATTTGTCAGAGGGCCAGAGTTTTAGACAGTCTTATTGGGGGCCGGCCGGTTCCAGGCTATTTATTTACCATGCTATTTTAAGTTGGGCCAGACAGTTTTTCCTCGTTTTTTTAGTCCTGAGGCAGACATCCCAAGTCTCCTGGAAGTTCTGTGAGTCTCCCGTAAATGCATAGAGACTCCCGGATGGCCGCAAACGAATGATAATATCCCGGAAATTGTGCGTCTTCCTCCCGCTCCTCAAATACGTCGCGCACCCCTCTCCACCGCATCCCTCCTTGCTCTTCATCACACACACGTCGCGCGCACTCCGTCTACACCCCACCCAGTCTTCACTTACGCTAAAACCTGTTTGAAACAATAAATGCTTAACGCCTCATGGTCTGTCTAAATTTGTCCTCATTTCGGAGTGTAGCCTAAATATAGTCATAAATGGTGGTTATTCTGACAAGAAACTCAGTTGTTATTTTTAGTTGCTTTAATAGTGTGGACCACTATTTTCTTTTTGATCCTCACAATTTTGGAATCCAGTCGCGGGCCGGATTTAGTTGATGATCAGTGTTCTAAATAAAAGCAACGGCACGCGATAAAAGGAATATTTTCCATATTAAAAGGAGTTTTTATCCTAACCAACACCTGAAATTAACATTTTAAAAACGGCTTTTATTTCTTTCAGCTGAACAACAGAAAACGGACAACGATCACCTCAAGTACACCTTATGTGCTTTATTCAGTCTTAAATGCTAATAATGTGAGTTTGAATGCTATTTTACATGACATTTATTGCCATACTACTAAAAGCAGCAGCATAGTTTACCTCAGAAAATAAAATAAACCATTTGAAAATAAACTTTAGAATTGATTCAAGTGCGATCCAACACATATCAGTGATTCAGCAGGTACATTTAATAATGTTAAAGAGGTTTAATATGACTTAATTAGATTGTAAACCTTACCATTTAATTGGGATGCAGTAAGTGCACATATTCTTTGCTACTGAATGGCTGTATTTAAATTTCTGCCATGCTGTGTCTGGTGCAAACAGCCAAATCACTTATCACTGCAAATCTGCTCACCTAATGTTTACATTTGTAATATTTATGTTATTTACTAATTAATAACCACCTCATGTGGAACTCTGAGGGTGCATTCACACCAAGACTTTTGTTTCGGAACCTGGCGCGTTTCACCAGTTAGCGCGGTTAGTTTGGCATATGTGAATCCAGCAATCGCGCTCGGATTCGCCAAAACAATCGGTCCAAGATCACCTGAATGAGGTAGTCTCGGCTCAATTGAAACGAACTGGAGCGGATCGATTGTAGTGAGAAAGCAATACGATCCGAGCCAGGCTATATCACCGTGTATTATGGATAAGTAATAGGCATATGGCTATATGAAGAGAGAATCATGAGTAGGGCTGGATGTCATTCCTACCAGTAATTGTGCGTTTCATAAAAAATACGAAAGTGAAAGCATGCTGATCTATTTACAAGAGCTGTTTATCCGTTAGGAAAATTGACCAAACAACAGTCTTGGCTTATCTGTTATTTCTGTCTATAATGTAAAGCCTATAATGCATAAGCCAACTGCTATGTATGAGAAAGTCTTATCTCTGATTTATATTTGTTAAAGACGTCTGTGGGTGTCACCATTCAAAATGAAAGTGCAGCTTTTCGCTTATAATGTCTTATTGCTCATTGTCATAAATTAAAATTTGGACACATGACAGCTGAGTGGGACTCTGCAAAATACCCTAAATAACCCTAAAAATTAAAACTAAAAAACTTTGCCATGTAAAAGCGAACCGCACCAAGAACAAAGAGCAACATTGTAACAATTTTAATCCTTGTTTCGGAACAAGAGAACCGATCCACATGTGTGAAAGCACCCTGTCTGCGTCTCATTTTGGAGGCTGTTAATGTCCACAGGAGGTCGCATTTTCGATCTCGGACACATACTTTGAGAGCCTTCATGACTGAATGAATCAAATACGTGGTTTTCCACCAAGGAATAGAAAACCCTGAAATGTAATTCGCTAAACTGGGGTTAGTTAAAGGGACCAAAACAAAGAAGTTCTGGCACATAACGCACATTTTCAAAGCAGAATATCTGACTTCAGCATTGTTTTTAAGATAAACAAGAATGTTCACTTAGCATTTTAGTTTCTTAATATATTTCTTAATATCTGCAAAAATATTATGGTATTTCAGCCTGATCTCACGAAAAAACGTAAATATTTTACGTTTTGTCAGTTTAGTGGCCAATTCGTATATGACTTTGTACGGGTTCAGTCATACGAAAATGTACGATTTTAAAAAGGAGGCGTGGCACCCAACCCCGCCTCTAAATCCAACCGTCATTGAGTGATGTGCAAATAGTACTAAACTGTACAAATTCATACAAATTAGCCACTAAATAAAAATATTACGAATTGCCGTGAGATTGTGTTGGGTATTTTTCTGCTTTAGAAGAGTCAAAACTTACATACAGCACCTTTAAAGGAGATTTTTTCAGTATTTGAATATTTTTGAACTGTCAGATTACAGATTTTCAAATAGCTGTATCTCTGTAATAAAAACAAATAAATAAATAAAATAAAAACTAAATTTTTTGCCTTATATAGCTGCTTATTTATTCAGCTTGGGGAGTATGTAAAAATCTCTGATGACTGGTTTTATAATCCAGAGTCACAAATCGAACAAAAAGATCCTCTGATACTTTTTCACAAATTTACATTTTAAGCGCTCTTAACACTGTTTTGCTGACGTTGATTGAATGATTTGAGTTGGAGGCTCCTCTTATCTGAAGCGCTCTGACAGTGATGGCATTCAAAGGGAGATAGGACATCATTTACGAATCATAACCTGCCAAATTGGCTAGTGAGTTTATGTGTTACCCGCCATGGTTGATTTTTCGCCCACATTTGGCAGTTTGGCAGGTGTTAATTTCAAACCCTGATTATATGTTAGGAAACTGGGATTCAAGAAGTAAGAACAGGACAAGTAGTGGGGAAAATCCACTTTTGAGGTCAGTTTAATCCATTCACTTTTCTCTCTCTCATTCTTTCCCTTTTAGCCATCCCCCTCTGTCCTCCAAGGACAATAGATCAAGGTTCCAGCTCACCACAGTTTGATTTACCAAAAGGAGTTAGTGGGATTAGGATTTACTTCCTAACCACAGCAACAAACACCAATCAAGACTGTTTGGACTGATTAAATACAATTGTTACCAGCTAAATTTGTATTTGTAGTTCAGTATCTTCACATGCTGTGTTACTAAATCCCTTTGCATGATTTGTTAGTTAACCCTTTAACACATAAGTTTATAATAAAACACTTCAGCTCTGATGATTTATGGATATATATAATTTTTTGCTTCTTTTTTCCATTTTCTACAAATATTGACAAACTTCCTAATTATATTGTACAATATCTAATATTTAAATTCTCAAATATGCGTCATGTCATTTAAACAGTTTAATAATGATCATATCATTCGATCTATGATGGGTGCTGCCATGTTAATGGAGGGATCCGAGCTGCTGGATTTACAACCTGTTTATCCATTAGGACCTAATTCATCAACTTCTCCACAACTACATGAAAGTAGTGGCTTAACTGGGAGAAGAATAGAGTAAATATTCTAGTTACCTAAACAGTGTTTATCTGAAGTGAATAAAGCAAATCATAAGATATTATGTGTAAAATTATTAGGCATTTTCAAAGACATTAGTGTGTATTGTTATAAACTGTTGTGTTGTGCTAGTATGCAGGGCTGCACGATATTGGAAAAATTGAACATTGCGATAATTTTTGTTATTCTGCGATATGACTACCAGATGACTTGAATATCTCTATCTGGAAAGAATTTATAAGTTTAGACTCATTGAGATGATTCTGTAAAAAAGTGCATCTGCAAGTGTAGATAAATAAAATACAAAAAGGATACAATTGAAATAAACAATGTTTTATGGTTTTCCGAGTCTAACATTATTCAGGTACAACAATTGATTAATAAAAAGAAAAAAAAATCAATAAAATTAATCATTATTAAAGTTACAATTGCTACAATTTCTTATGCCTGAATGCTTTAAAAATTATTATTATAAAGACTATGGGTGGCCGTGCTTTTTCGTACAGTGCGCCTAAGCTATGGAATGGCCTACCCATCAGCATCAGGAATGTCGCTTCTCTGGACTGTTTTAAAAAAACTTCTTAAAACTCACCTTTTTACCATTGCTTTTAACTTAGATTATTTTGTTAATTTAATCATTCAATTGTATTGAATAGTTCATATTTTATTGTTTTATTGTGTTTTTTTTTTTTACTGTTTTTATTGTTTTGCTTTGCTTGCCTTGTAGCGCTTTGGGTCTGAGAAAAGCACATTGTAAATAAAATGTATTATTATTATTATTATACAATCACGGGTAAACGATTCCATTGCGATATCAATGATGAAACTATATATTGCGCAGCTCTACTAATATGTATGTGTATGTAAATATCTGAAACTAAATTCATTATTTGTTTGAAAACACCAATAATTTGTGATTTATGATGAGCACCAATGTGGGAAGTCAATTGGAATTTGGCAGCTGATGATGTGACACACTAAACATTTAATGATACTCTTCAGGGACCAGTCAAGACTGATCACACCGATGTGATTGTATGCATCAAAGGGTTAAATAAGTACTTTTGAGATGACAAAAACTAATTCTGTAACCCTCACCATCTGTTGCCGCCTCTCTGTGCTAAACCTAAGCCTACCTGATATTGATGAAAGATTCAGTGGTGAGATGGATCCTCTCAGCAAGGGTCTTGAGGAGTCGAACCCCATCAGACAGATTGAGAGGGCTGTAGAGAGACATACACATTCATACACCCACATACACAACTTCACAAGCACAAACTAACACAGACAGCACAGAAACAACACACAAACAGACTCTCCGCTGAATAGCCGGTATGATGTGTACCCCTGGGTCCTTCGTAAGTGTAGTGTTTAAAAAACAAATACCACATGACTACCATACTTTCAGACAAAATGAACACCCGAGTAGACTTAAGGCCTGTTCACACCAAGAACAATAACAATGTTGTTCTGAAAATCTATCTGAATGTGAAACAGCAGCAGAGTTCTGACCTCAACAATAATTTTAAATATGTAGAGAAACTATATTGTTGGGATCACTTTCAGAATTTTTTTTTATAGCTAATAAATGATAAAACGCAGATAGCTAATCGGATAGAGGTGACATTGTGAAGAAGCTCACTGCTTGATGTTTAGCCCTATTTCAAAGATTATTTAAAGATAATGACTATATTGAAATAATTGGTTATACCATGAAAACGACTGATAAAATTGACAAGGAAGCTATGCAAGTGAGGCTAGAAAATGCTGGGGGAAATGATTTGTGTTGTTTTTATTTATATACACTGGCTGCGATTGCTAAATTCCTGGTTTTATCACATTGGTTACACGAGCTGGATTCACTGGTCAAATAGAAACATAACAACATATCTGCTTATTACAAAGAGGTAATGCAAAAAGAAAGTCATCAACTGAAAATAAAGAGATTATTTAAAGATAATAACTATATTGAAACAATTGGTTATGCCATGGAAAATACTGATCAAATTTACAAGGAAACTATGCAAGCCAGGCTATTGCCTTTGAAAATGCTGGGGAAAAATGATTTGTGTTGTTTTTATCTATATACACTGGCTACGATCGCTAAATTCCTGGTTTTATCACATTGGTTACACGAGCTGAATTCACTGGTCAAATAGAAACATAACAACATATCTGCTTGTTAGTAAGGGCTAATGCAGAAAGAAAGGCATAAACGGAAAATAAACAAATTGCTATCATTATCCTGTGAACACAAATACAGTTATTGTTATGTTTATAGTTATCATGCTTGGTGTGAATAGCCCTTTACACTCGGTCCAACAGACCAAACTGTTAGTTGTACCTCTGATTGGTGACAATGTATCCAAACTCCTCCTTTATCTTAGCTTTATTCTTTCCTGGTTGCACATTCAGGGCTCCCTTTCCAAGCGGTACTTCCTCTTGTTTAAGAGTTAAAGGCCCTAGTACACTGGCGCCCATTGGGATGGAGTTATCCTTGGAGGCCCCTGGGGAGCCGGGGCTCTTGGGGGAGGTTTGAGATCCAGGGTTGAGCGGAGAAGAGGAGGAGGAATTTGAAGCAGGTGAAGAAGCCTTCTCCACCACATGGGTCATCTCTCCCTCGGTAATCTTCATCTGATATAGCACACAAGACATACTATCTTAAGTAAAGTCTGGAACTTTACTTAAGATTTACTTAAGATTTTAAAACACTGACATTAGAGACACTAAACACCTAAAGATAAAACAATTTGTGGAATTTCTGGTGTGTGTGTGTGTGTGAATTGCAGTGTGTGCCCATAGTACTCATAAAATAAAAATACATTGAAAAAATATTCATTAGACTTACTAAACTTTTTAAGGTAAGGGGTTGCAAACTATTTATTTGGCCTGGATTTAAATTAAGTATCAGATATCAAAAAGACATAGAGATATCAAAGTATCAGTATCATAGGAAAAAGTATCATTCCTGTATCGGAAAGTATCGTTTGCTACCAATATCAAAGTATCTGTATCATTGCAAAAAAGTACTGTTCTGGTATTGGTAAGTTTTGTTTGTTACCGATATCAAAGTATCAGTATCATAGCAAAAAATTATTGTTCTGGTATCGGTAAGTATTGTTTGCTACCAATATAAAAGTATCAATATCATAGCAAAAAAGTATCATTCCGGTATCGGTAAGTATCATTTGCTACTGATATCAAAGTATCTGTATCATAGCAAAAAGTATAGTTCCAGTATTGGTAAGTATCGTTTGCTACCAATATAAAAGTATCAGTATCATAGCAAAAAAGTATAGTTTTCAATATTGGTAAATATTGTTTGCTACCGATATCAAAGTATCAGTATCATAGCTAAAAAGTATAGTTTCAGTATCAATAAGTATCAATTGCTACCGATATCAAAGTATCTGTATCATAACAAAAAAGTATCAATCTGGTATTGATAAGTCTTGATTGCTACTGATATCAAAGTATCTGTATCATAGCAAAAATTTATCATTCCGGTATTGGTAAGTATCGATTGCTACCGATATCAAAGTATCTGTATCATAGCAAAAAAAAGTATCATTCCGGTAACGTTAAATATCGTTTGCTACCAATATTAATGTACCACTTGCATAGCAAAAAAGTATTGTTCCAGTATCTGTAAGTATTGCTTCCTACCGATATCAAAGTATCTGTATTATAGCAAAAAAAGTATCATTCTGATATCGGTAAGCATCGATTGCACTGATATCAAAGTATCTGTATCATAGCAAAAAAGTATCATTCCGGTATTGGTATCAAATATTAATGAGAGTTTGACTAATTAAAAGACCTCACATTAAAAAAATAAATGTATAATGTAATTTTATTAACTTGTTTTTTTAAAGTTGCTATAAAAAGTATCATTCTGGTATTACTATTGTATAAGTTCAAGTATCAGTATCAAAAATTTATAAGAGTTCGACTTTCAAAAAACAACTCACAATAAAAAAGAGATGTATATTATAAAATTGTTAATGTTATATAACCTGAATAAAAAGTTTAGTTTAGCTACTGATATCAAAGTATCATATAATCTCACACTAAAAAGAAATGTGTAATGTAGGTTTCTTATTTCTAAAGTTGGTATCAAAAACGTCACACACATCGGTATTGAAGTCAGTGTATTGCTATTCAGTTCAGTTCATGTTTATTTCTATAGTGCTTTTACAATGTAAAAAAGTCAGTCCAGTTTTCAGAGTTGAAATTCAGTTTAGTTCAGTGTGGTTTGAACTTCACTGCTGAAAGTCCTAACACTGGAGGAAATCCATCGATGCGCAGCTCCACAAGTCCCAAACCAAGCAATTTTAAATTAAGTTGAACGTTACAAAATTGTATTTGTTTGTTTAAATTCAGCCCATATGAATTGTTTCATTTTTAAATTAATTTTTTCAGAGTATGTTGTACACTAAAGTATGTGACTCAAGTCTGCAGACTATCTCTGACATTTGGCAACTAGTGTTGACACAGAATGTTTATCCTACTATTTCTTTCTTCTCTTGTATTCTCTTTAAAATACTTTCAAGCAATGCTTGTTTATTTTCCAACCAGCTGTAATTATTTATGCAATGGGGACTAAAGAAGGAGGAAAGTATCATGCTGCAGATGTGCTAAAGAACCTAAAATATTGTGCACAGAGAAAGATTAATATTGGACCAAATATAAAATGCCTAAAAGACAAATCACACTTAATCATTGCTCACAGTTTTCACCTATTTTCATAGAATTATAAATTAAAGAGATAGTTCACTCAAAAATTTTATTCACTCACTATATATTTACTCACCGTAAGTTTCTGATGTTGAACAAAAAAGAAGATATTTTGAATAAAGTTACAAAATGGTTACCATTAACAACCATAGCAGAAAAAAACTACTATGGAAGTTGGTTACAAGATTTGTCAACATAACGTCGTTTGTGTAAGACAGAAGAAAAAACTGATCAGTTTGGGTGAAGAATGTATCAAAAAAAGGTACTCTTCAATTTTAATTTGCATTTTAAAAACGTAATTTTTGGATATTTTATTTATGATAACTTGAATAACGAATTTTTTGTTATTAACCTATTTATTCTGTTAATTAAGTTTCATATTCATAAGTGTAAATTTTCCAACAAAAAACCCCGTTTTACTGTGTTTTATAAGGAACTAAAAAATTACTTTTGTACTATTCAGCATAGTACTAATCGCCATAGTACTAATAAAGGCCATTAAAACGGTCCAACTGTGCTCTAGTTTCAAAATTTTAGATTAATGTAAAGGTCCTGCTTGTTTGTAATTGTAAGAATTGTAATTAATTATTTATACTCTTGTTTTTTGTTTGTTTTATATAATTTATGTGCTGTTGTTATTATTTACTTTCTATAACCCTGGCATTGTTTTGTGTACTATATTGTCATGTATCTGTTGTTTAAAGCATAATAAAATAAATAAATAAATAAATGTTTGGGTGAAGAATGAGTCAACAGGTTTTCCGTTTTGGTATCTCTTTAACACTTGCTGCCCCCTGCTGTTAATGACAAGTACTACTTCTGAGTTTAACCTTGAAGCATTACCAAAATACTTAACAATAACAGTTTTTTTTTCCTGCTGCTTACCACTTTTGGAGGCGCAGAGGAATCCTTTGCTTCAGCTGGACGAAGAAAAACAAGCAATTCAGAATTGGCATATTTTCAGAGCGCCAACAATAACAATTCAAGATGAATAGTCGTATTCCATGAATATTATTGAAATGTCAGAGTGCTCACATTTTCTCTGATTATTTGGTGGTTCATTTTGCAGGAACTGAAGGACAGTGAAGAGACGCTCCATCTCCTCGGGGTTCAGGTGATTTAGATCAAACCCATGTTGCAGGAGCAGCTCATTTAGGCCTTGTTGAGATGTTCCTGCAGTTGGTTAGAGTTTAAAGGTCATTGATTGTATTTATTGAACAGTGCTCGTCATTCAACAGTAAGAACTATAAATAAGCCAGAGTTAACCACAAGGGATCATTTTCATCTGTAGCCAGGATGCCAGATATTTAGATAATATTAGAAATTAATAACATTGTAAAAAAAAGGAAAAAATTGATTGGAAATTTGATTCCCTTTTATCTATTTCTTTAGTTCATATTTAAACGTTAAACAATTTGTAATAGCCCTTAAATCAATTGAGTATTCCAGAAATGAATGGCTCTAACTGAGAAGACTGACGATCTCCCTAATAGATTGTAGTGCTCTGCCATTATTATTCTTCTGTGTCACGAATTCACATAAACTAGTTTTTTTTTTTTTATCAAACAAGCATCAGCTAAATATTTTATATAGTTGAAGCTCAATAGGTAATGTTTTTGTATTATATTACAGATATTTTTCTGATTAAATACTTTAAGTGTCTGTTCATAAAGCGATTCAGCTCATTAACGCCTTGTTGAGATGATCCTGCTGTTGGTTACAGTTCTTGTTAGAGTAGGTCAAGTCGCTTCAAAAAAGAAATGAATTACATAATTATAATTGTATTTAAATGACTTTTCTAATAACTTTGCCTAGAAAGTAAATTGGTTATTTAATGAGTAATTTAATTAGTTCACTCAATACTAAATCACCACATAAACCTCAACACATACACTGTAAAAAAATGCAAAGTTGCACAAAAGTCAATCATGTTGTCACAACACAATACAGTAACATAACTAATTTTGATAATGACTCATTTTAATTTTTAAAGTTGAACATAAAAAGTTCTGTATCCCAAAAAAGTCTCACGAATTGTTTTGCTTCAGCTCGTTTGAAAAAAACAAGTAGTTTGAGCAAGCAGCAAAAATCATTTTTTGATTGTAGACATTTCGTCACCCTAGAATTATAAGGTTCTATCTGACACTTTTTGTCAAAATTGAGTTACTGACATATTCTTATTAAATGACAAATTATTTACATTATGGGATTTTTTTTAATAAGTTGTTGACATTTTAGGACTTTTTATTTAAAAAAACAACTGTTACACACATACTGTTTGCTATGGAATGAAAAACTTTGAAGCTCAATATCTCAAAATCATTCAGAACGCAGATAGAACCTTATAATTCCAAGGTGACAATTTAAATACTTATTTCATTAACTTTGAGTCAAACAACACTTTTAATAAAAAATTATTCTTTCATGTTGTTCCAACTAGGCATGGGCCGATATAAAATTCTGACGGTATGATAACCTTGGGTAAAAATATAACAGTTTCACGGTATCACCATATTGTGATTACTGCTCTAAAATATATTATTTTTTAATGTCTGTGTAAAAAAACAAAAAGTTTTTTCCCCTTTGAACACAATATATTTTATTTTGAGAAACATTTATAATATTTTGGAGCAGTAAATGTGCCAGGCCAAATAATGAAAATGAATCATTGACATCTGCTGTTTTCATTCGTTTCAAAAACACAGATTTATTTACAATTTAAAATGGCATCTTTGGATATCTTTTCTGCTGGAGATGCTGTTGTTAAAAAAATGTAAAAAAAAACAATCTTACACATACCTTAGGAATGGTATTAGAGAAAATTTTGGCGGTATGAAAACCTTCACTTTTCCAAACCGCGGTATACCTTGAAAACGGTTATCACCTAGTTCCAACACAAATCAATTAATTTAAAGGTGCTGTATGTAAGTTTTTGACTCTTCTAAAGCATAAAAATACCATAATATGTTTGCAAACATTTAAGAAACATGCTAAGTTATCATTCTTGTTTATCTGAAAAACAATGCTGAAGTCAGATATTCTGCTTTGAAAATGTTTTTTTTCCCATGCCGGAACGCTGTCTTTGTTTTGGTTCTTTTAACCTGCCCAATGCCAGTTTAGCCAATTGTATTTCAGCAGTTTGGCTGTTTGCACTAGACGAAACACAACAGAAATTTAAATACAGCCATTCAAAAGCACAGAATATGCACTCATTCATGAAATGGTAAGGTTTATAATCTATTTAATACATGTTAACCCTCTTTAACATCATTAAAGGTAGATGCTGAATCACTCATATGTGTTTAGTTCTAAAGTTAAATTTATAATGGTTTATTTCATTTTCATGATCTGAGGTGAACTATCTACTGCTGCTTTCAGTAAATGGCAATAAATGTCATGTAAAATGGCATTCAAACTCGCATTGTTAGCATTTAACACTGAATAAAGCACACAAGGTTTACCTGAGGTGATCATTGTCATAGGTTTCTGTTGTTCAGCTGTGAGAAATAGAAGCCGTTTCTAACATATCAATTTGAGGTGTTGGTTAGAACAAAAATTCCTTTTAATATGGAAAATATTCCCTCTATCGCGTGTTGTTGCTTTTATTTAGAACACAGTTTAAATCACTTGCTCCTGAACTCATTCTGCAAACCTGTGCTTGCGTTTGTTTTGATCCAGGAGTGCAATACATGGTTCAACCACTGGGTGTCAAACTTACATACTGCACCTTTAAGGCAAGTACAAACACTCAAAAAATGACATTAGCTGCTTGTTCATACTAATATAAAATGAGTTGAAACAAACCAGTTTTTAAGCTTTTTTGGGGGGACAACTTAATTGTTTTATGCTCAAACCATTTAAATTTGTAAAAACAGTTAAGTTAACTTAATAAATTTGTGTTGGGACAACATGAAGGAATTGAATAACTGAATAACTGTATTTACCAAAAAACTAAAGGCAATCCCTTACTCAACTGTTTTCAGTTAAAAAGTAATATAATTAAAGTAACTAGTGATTTGACGATCATTGCCAATGTATTTTTATGCTGTGCAATTACTGTATATCTAAGCTTTAATAAACATGAAGAAGCTTTCTCACCGCTGTGCCCAGAAAAGCCTCCATACTTCTGGGGACTTTTCTTTGGCTCTCTTTGGCTGCTGATCTTTTTATCGTGGGAAAAGGTGTCCTTGTTATAATCCTTGTATTCCAGTGGGAAGTCCAGATCCTGGAAAAATGATGAGGTGGAGTGTGGTGCTGCCACACGATGGCGCGAGCTGGGTTGTGCAGGAGAGGAAAGGAGAAGAGTCATCAGATCCTGCAGAAGCTGATCATCTTTATCCAGAGATGGAGGAACTGGAGGATTTCCCCTGACGCGAGAGGAGGATGCTGGATATCTGCCCTTCTCCACCAGGTTCAGAGAGCGCTCCTCTTCATCTTGATAACCATACTGTTAACCCAAAAAAGGCACAGTTGTAAAATATATATCAGTTCAGAGCTCTACAATGATTGTAAGCAAGCAAAATCAGGCCTATAACCAGAGCAGTGAAAAGACTGCTTCTTTTTTCCTCAAATAGTGGACTTTTTTGCAGTTATTCCTTTCCTTTTGTATTTAATTATCAGGTTTAAATACTATATTTTAATTACATTTTATTAATTACATTTTTACTTGGATTAGCTTGCCTGCTCGTATCATAATGTGCATGTTACATATTACACACTCAGAAATAAAGGTACGCGAGCTGTCACTGGGGTGGTACCTTTTCAAAAAGGACAAATTTGTACCTAAAAGGTCCATATTAATACCTCAAGGGTACATATTAGTACCTAAAACGTACTAAAGTGTACCTCCTAATATTTGTAGGTACTAATATATACTTTTGAGGTACCAATATGGACCCTTCGAATACAATTTTTTTTTTTTGAAAAGGTACCACCCCAGTGACAGCTCCTGTACCTTTATTTCTGAGAGTGTACAATTTCGTCCAATTGCTTGCCATTATACTTCACTACTCAAAGTATGCCAGTCCAGTCTGGGGTATGAGTATGAGTATGCCAGTCCAGTCTGGGGCAGATTATCTAAAGGTCTCTCTGAGGAGTTAGAGAGGATCCAAAAACGATGCTGTCGGATAATAGGTATTCTGTCCTCAACTTTTCCAACAGTGAGTAAAAGGCGTGAGGAAGCCAC
Organism: Danio tinwini; assembly: GCA_903798205.1. Taxonomy (NCBI): domain Eukaryota; kingdom Metazoa; phylum Chordata; class Actinopteri; order Cypriniformes; family Danionidae; genus Danio; species Danio tinwini. The sequence goes on from CAIGQZ010000461.1 coordinate 2,874,191, forward strand.
CATACATACTCTCACTTAAATACTCAATGACAGTTTATCACCACTGCATTGCTTTCTGCCTAAGGCTCCAGTGTCATCCTACCTTCTTCGGCGACATAAATCATTTGCTATACCCACGAAACCTCATAAACTCTCCTTTTTTCCTCGGGCTCTAAAAATATTGTATATTTATAGTGTTTGGTGTTTTTTAATTATTGTTTTTACCTTGTTTGTTTATATATGTTATATATTAGTATTTTTATTAGTCAAATATTGTTTTGAATGTGTGTTTGACGCATTTCAGGAAATTGTGCAGCAATACCCTGTCCTGTCAAATTTTAAATAAACTAAACAAAACTAAACTAAACTAAACTAAACTAAACTAAACTAAACTAAACTAAACTAAACTAAACTAAACTAAACTAAA
>CAIGQZ010000461.1:2888184-2944887 GCA_903798205.1 Danio tinwini
ATATAGTGACAACAGTGGCATAATACAGTGAAATAAAATGCCCATTAGCCATATTTAAACACTATTCATGTGTGTGAGTAAAATGTACCTGCATGGCGGTTATAGGTATAGAGCGACCTCTGGCGGATCTCGTGTTAAAGGAGTGGTCCAGAGTGTATTTTTAAGGCTTGGGTGCATGCGGTGCAAAGAAATGTGTGCTCATACTTCATTTGTAAAAATAAATAAATAAATAAATCACATTATTTTTTCATATATCCTACTTTGATTTTATACAGCTACTCTGCTATCATGAAAACAACTGTCATATTTCCTAGTTCCTTTGAAGACCTGCCCCCTCAAGAGGCTCTGATTTGTCAGCTAACATAATGTGCTGTGATTCCCAGATCAGCTCCACATCACCAGGAAGCATCTCTCTTACAACATTACATTGCATCTGGCCACGCCCCTTCACTGCACAGGGTGTATGTGCGTAACCTAAAGGGTTTATGACATCATTAACCCAGATGTATTTTTTTTGTAGTCCCAAAACTTCATTCACTGTAGGCTTCACTACGCTAACTATGTAAAAGCCAATGTAAAAAGGCGATTGTGCTACCCACTGTGCCACCAATGCTATTCACCTTATTCTCCGCGTACGAGCGGGCGCAGCCATTTGAATCGTTTTGTCTCGAGACTTCAGGGTCCCATTTACTTCCATTGATTTTTTGAGGTTAAAAACAGCTCGTTATGCTCCATGATGTTGCAAACTGATGATTTTTTTATTATATTATTCTATTTTGTCTGTATAATCATGCAAACACTTGTTTGTAGAGCGAGTAGTTTGCCCGTTTACAGTCGTTTATTATCCCTAGTCATTTCTCCAATAGGCAACTGAATCGGAAGTTCTAAAACAATTGCAAAAACGAGCGCACTTCCGCATTGAAGAATAAGGTCAATAATAAAGCACTTAATATAAATTGATGTTATGTTAATTCTATAGTTGCTATGATAACAACAACTGTAATAACAATAAGTTGTACAACTATTTTTACAACATTAGCGTATATTATACTACAGTACACCAATGTTACTGAAGTAAAAACTGAAGTATACCAGAGTGTTTATTACAGTTGATTACTTCACTATAGTCACTATATTGTAGCATTCATTATAATCAATCTATACAGTATAATTCACTTTTACTATAGTGTGGTTCAAAACCAATATAGTATTTTTTAGGTGGGCACTGTTTTTGTTAAGGATGTAGAATGATTTTTATTAAAGTATTCTCATTCATTTCACATGGGATGCACCGATGTGTCGACTACCAATAATTATCAGCCGATATTGGATCAATTTAAAGCTGATAGCAGATTAATTACATGGAGTAAATAAGTTGCACATTTTTTAATAATCCAATCATTTTCTCAGGGAAAACTCTTGGTATATCTGCAAAAAATAACATAATCTGCACATCATTTTAGACCTGTGGTTATATTTTAATAAACCCATTAGTTAGTTTGAGCTAATGGTCAAAAAAAAATTTCTGGAGCAGCACAATTTATATTTTACATATAGCAACAGCACTGGCTCTATTTGTTAAGTGTATGAAGTATGTCCTATTTTAGGTCAAATAAAACTTATTAAAGGTATTCAATAAGAAAAACATTGAAGAGCAAAAAATCACCTTTGGAGATTGTCATATTGTATTTGTAAAAGCTTGTGTCTCTCTTAATGTTGGAAAGTTGAATGCTAAATGGATTCAATCCATGTTCAGTGAAACTATTTAATGGAAAGAAAAATAATAAAGTTTACTGATTATACAAATAATAAAGTTTATTGATGAATATATCAGTCTTGGAATCGGCCAAATGTTTTTTGTTAAAATCAGTAAAAAAAAAAATCCTATTGTACATTCTTAACCCTTGTGCACAGTTTAAAGTTACTATCCTTTTGTTATGTTAGGGATGCAAACATCCACTGAATTAAACTGCTGTAAAAATGCATCAGATACTTTTTTCACATTTGTTTTAGCAAAAAAATGTTAATCAATCTCAGTCCTGATCAAAACTACTAAATGTTTTTTTTTTATTACAGGACTTTATTTCTTTAATTGCCAAGATTACAAATGATGTCACTGATTTGGTAAAACACACGCGCGCGCACGCACGCACGCACGCACGCACGCACGCACGCACGCACGTACGCACGCACGCACGCACGCACGCACGCACGCACAAATAGACGTATTTTCATTGTAAAAAGTCAATGTGGATTGGATTTTTTTTACCTTTCATCAAAATCTTGGACATGTAAAACAGCATTGCCTTTGATGCATTGTTTTTGATTAATTTTCATTTTTTCCTCCCAAAATTACTGTTGGTGGCTGTTTTTGCCCCATTGACTCCCATTATAACCACATTTGATGGTACAGAAATACACAGTCTTTGCTTTTTTTGCTCTTAAGTAGTTCTGAGAGCTGAGATGCATATTTTGATTTTCTCAGACACATGAAGGTAAGTGTGCAAAGGTCACTCTCACACACACTCATAGACACACATACACACACTATAATTTGTTTTTATACTCCATATAAAATCCAGAAACTGAGTTTTTTTTTTTTTTTTTTTTTTTTGCACAGGCCTGTCTATGGTCAACAGTAGAAATGACAAATCTGACCTCTTCTCAACTAGGAAAAACCCACCAACAATCAAAACTGCATGATTATATGGTGTCATGGTTTTGTAATCAATCAAAAAATGTGATCATGATGAGAGTCAATGAGGCAAAAATTGCCACCAACAGTACATTAGGGAGAACAAATAAAAATCAATCAAAAACATTGCATCAAAGTTAATGTTGGTTCACATGTCCAAGACTTTGATACAAGAAAAGAAAATCCAGACCACAATTACTTTTATATTGAAAACATGTCATTTTGTGTGTGTTTTCACCAAATCAGTAACATCATTTATGAATTTGGCAAATAAAGAGTTAAAATCCTGTAATTTTCTAAGCAATATAGTAGTTTTAGTCAGGACTGAGGTTGATTATTTATCTGATGCATTTTTGCAGTAGTTTAATTCAATGGATGTTTTCATCCCAAACATAACAAACGGGTAGTCAATATGCCCAAAGTGTATATTTTTTTTAAATAGCTAAAAAAAAATAATAATAATTTAAAGCATTTTCTCAAAATATGTGTCAAAATAAGATTTGTCACCAAAATCATTCTGCTAGCTGAAACACAAATAAAGTTATGGCCAAATTATGACTCAAAATCTCCCCAGAGTGGATGAAAACAACGCCCAACAATGCATAAGGGTTAAAGGGCACCTACGATATAAACTGCCACAGAACAGGATTTGCTAAGAAACTAGGATTAATTTATCTGTTCCAGCTCTCTAATCAGCAGCACATCAAAAAACAAGTTTTACAAGTTTAACAGTTTTTAAAACAGTGCATGTTTGTAATAAAGAAAAGACACTAAACTCACAATGTAATTCATAGTCGTTGGAATCGCCACAGTCGCATACTGTCAGTACAACAAAATATAAGCAACACGAGAGCAAAAACATTGCAAAGTTAAACATAAGTCACAGTCAACAAAAATAGCTTTGCTCTGAGCCCGAAATGGGTCTATTCTGCAGTGTATAATAAATAATCTGATAAGTATTTTGAGCTGAAACTTTACAGACACATTCTGGAGACATCAAAGACTTATTTTACAAAAGGGGGTAAAATAGATGCCCTTTCTCTCTCTCTCTGCGTCTTAGAGGAAGTGAAGAGTTAGAGGAAAGGGCCAAAAGTCCAAAAGTTATCCAGTAATTACATATCTCCCATCTATCCTGCCACCTTCCACAGACATGAAAATCAATGCTTCCGCTGTTCATCTTCCTACACAACATCTTTCTCTCTCTCTCAGACTTTCCCTCAGAGTTCTGTGTGTTTCGGAGTGACGTGTGGCCTCACAATGACGGCTTTTGAGAATGACGTGGTTAGGCTCGTCAGCGGTGAGTCAGCCTGCAGAAAAGGAGCGAGTCCAGATGCAGCGCACAAGCCAACGTACAACCCTTGAAAACCCCCCTCACACACACGCCCCATCAACTTCAAATCAATTTAAAGCAGTTGTTTCCAAATCGACCCATTGTGCGCAATTAAGCGACTGACTGCTTCCGCTGTCCGTGGTGCTGAACGGTTACAACACCACAACAAACAGCACGAACACCACTCAGAGATGGACTATGGCCGTCACCCTTGTATGAAAGTCGTAAAACGCACGCAAAAGGCTGCTGAACTGGTTAAATCGCCGAAGCCTAAGTAATTAACGGAAGTAAATAATCATTAAGTCCGAATAAAAATAGTGGTAACTCATCAAAACAGAGCCATGGGAGAGCTCGCGTCGGCGGAGTTATACATCTCTAATAGACTGGCAGGGTATAGACTGCGTTACTGCAGGCTTTATGAATCATGCTGTTGTTATCTGATGTAGAGCCAGAATGCTCATCATTTTACAGGGAACATTACAGCAGTCAAACATGATCAAATAATAATATCATCAAATAAAGTGCACATACAAGTCTTATTCGATTAGAGTTTGCAATTCACTCAATAAATCCACTCATGAATGTATTGAAGTTAGCTTTTTATTAATAAAATTATATTTAGGATACTGAAATACATCAAAGATTAAGTTGAAACATTAACAAAATGACCAACTATTTAATGACCACCCTAAAAATCAAACAGTATTCTCAATCTCCGCCGTTCATCCCACCCGAGACGTGCGTTATCTCATCTACGTCAACATTTAGAGCACGATTGTGACAAACGTATATGAAATGCATGCAACACACATACATATAGCCTAACATTTTGCATGCACGTTGATACTTGCGGAAGGAAATCGAATAATAATTCGTTTCTACTCATTCAAATTGGAGGAAAAATAGTATAAGCGGTTAAGTAGAAAGAACTTAATTTTACATGCAATTAAATGCACAGATGACTGGAAAAGTGCAGTTTTTTTCCCTTCCCGCAACTGAATCATGCATCATTCAGCCAGCTGAAGTTAACCTGTGGCTCGTGTTCTTGACGTACCGTATTTATCACCGGTGCCAAACTGACAACACGCAGTCGCCAAACAGACCAGCATCCACAGACGCGCCGATCTCATCTTCCCTCGACTTCTCTCCTCTTTTTTTCTCCGTTCACACCGACATATTTAGATGACACGGTGATCGATGTGATGCTGCGCGTGTGCCAAACTCCACAAACACGAGACTTGGGGAAGAGTGCGATAAAGAGGAGTGTGTGTGTGTGTGTGTGTGTGTGTGTGTGTGTGTGCGAAAAGCAGCAGCGCGCGCTCCTGATGGGAGGGGGCGAGAGCACCGGACACACTGAAAACCCGGAAAGTGGGCACGACAATGGGTACAGTAATGCAGTTATTCTCAGAAATATACATCTTACGTCATAATGGTCATTTGCTCGTGATATGCTCATAAAAACAGCATTATTAAAATACACAAGACAAACATAGGCTTATTGGTTTTTATTAACAAGTGTTCAAGTGCCACAGCATGAGTGTGTAAACACGTTTCACCAAGAGATGACAGATTAATGTGGACAAACAGACGGTAATGACTGAAATGATGTTGATTTCCTTATTAATGACGTCTGTGAATCCCATCTGTGTGGTTGTGGAGAATCTCTCGCAGTTTAGTCCACGGTTACTGTACTTCGTACAAAGGGGAAGTTTTCAAAGAAGCCCTGTTACAAAACAGCCATTAATAACTCATGAGGGACATAGCAGATTAACTCCAACCTTAAATCGTGTTGCTCCAAACCCGTTTGATTTTCTTCCACAATACATATACACTCCACAATATAAAGTTAAAGAGGTCATGTTTATTGAGAAACAACATTTTCAAGATTGTACTAGCAGGCCTAGTTCTTGGATTGGGTTTTGAAAACCTGGTGGTGCAGCAATATTTTGAAGTGGCTGATCAGACTTAGATTCAAATTCAAAGGCAGTTTTGAAGATATTTAGAATGATTTGCTACAAATTAAAGCTTATTACAGGGTTCCCACTCTTTCGTAAACAGCCAATTCAATGACTTTTTAAAAGCACAATTAAATTCAAATCAAGCATCATTGTAGTTCACACCCCTAGCATACAAAAAAAAAAACCTGATAACTGCTGCTTGTTCAAACTACCTGTGTCAAATGAGCTGAAACAACACAATTCTTGTCATTTCTTTGGCCAATTTATTTGTTTTATGTTCAGTTCACTTAAATTTGTAAACCGTTAAGTTAACTTGAGCGCTTTGTGTTGGGACCACATGAATTGTGTTGGTCCAACTACCTGGTTAGGGGATTTGTAGTTCCCAGCATGTTTTGCACGGGATTAAACTAAGAGAGGGAAACGGTGACAATAATCTTGGGTGTTTAAAGTTAATACAAAGACTTGTTAGAGTTTAATCCTCATTTCAGTTTGAGATTATCACGAAGAAGCACCCATGCTTTGGGTGTTGGCAGCTTAATTAGCAAAAATGCAGTTTGTTGCTTTGCTCAGTGAGCAATAACTGTCCTAAAATAAGTTCTAATAGCAGTGTCAATCAACTGTATATGTAACTCATGAAATATGCTTTAAAATGGCTCTTTTAGTTAATTTAGGATAACTTCAAATAAAACTAAAGAGACTTCAAAATGTATGACACATAATAGACATACATGATATTATCAGACTAGAGTTGAAGTTAAATAAAAATACAAATGTATTTAAAAGTTTATTTGATAATATCCTGTTGGACCAACTCAATTGCATTTGTGTAAATAGCTTTTTTAGTTGGTGCTAAACTGATTTATTAAATGAAAATCCTGCCCTCAATTAAATTGACTTCATCTAGTGACTTTTGAGTGTATGAGGCTTCAGTAAATTCCTTACTGTACTTAACATTTCACTCACATTTAAAAAAAAAGGATAATTTCTGAATGTGTAATCTTCACACAAAAAAATAAATGTTTTAAACAGGTCGCCTTCATAGAACTTTGATAAAAGCAGTTCAATTTAAAATTAATAATATTAATTCATAATATTCATAATAAAATTATTCATAATATAAATATGAAATATTTATAAAATCTGAGTTATTGGTCATGGATCTTGTACAAGATTTTAATTTAAGAATATCACATTTTTTATTCTGTTATTGACAGCAGTACAGTACAATTGTAGAAATATCACCAAAACAAATTTCTAATTTAATTCAAGCATTTTCAAATGTCCCGTGTTTGTTTTTAAGTACTTTCCAGGCCTTGAAGTCATATGACTGAAATTCAAGCACTTTCAAGTGTGGGAACCCTGTTATTAGATTTATATAAAGTGAATGTAAAAGATGCTTCCTCTGAAGTGTTTTACAAACACACAAACTACATGGGATTGTTTACTGCATATGAGTTTAATTTAAGTTTAATCCGCAAAATGATGATAATAAAACATTTAAAAGAGGATTAAAACATGCATTAAGTTTTTATTTTGTTCTGCCATTTTAACCATTTATTCACATAATATAAAATCTTTTAATTTATATGTGAAATATTATTTATTTATTTTTACACATTTTTAACTCTAACACTGATTTTATTACGGTTTTGTCACCTGGATGATCAAAAGCTGCAAACAATCACTGATTTAAATATTTAGCATACTACATCATAAGCAAGAGGTGTAAATTTAAAACAGGATGATTGAAATTCTGTCATTTTATCTCTCTTCACTTTTTCTAAACCGGTTTGAGGTTTTTTTTTCCTTCTGTTGAACACAAAACAAGATATTTGGAAGAATGTTGAAAAGCAGCAGGCATCGACTTGCATACAATTGTTTGATCCTACTATGGATGTCATAGGCTGCTGGTTTCCAACATTTTAAAAAATATCTTCTTTTTTTAATGTTCCATTATTCTTGCCATGTTTACTGTTGGTTACTAGGTTACCAATACTACTGTCAGCCGCTCTAACAACTTGATGGAAACACACCTAATTTCCTTTTTTGATAAACTTTGAAAAGATTCACTTCATATTAGGAGGGAAGCCTGGCTATTATTTGTTTATTTAATTTTACCATGAATTCATTTTTAAACAGGAGACAGATCAACACAGGCTAAAAGAACTTGAGACTTAAGAGTGCTGACTATATATGAGTTTTTAAGGAACAACAAATAATAACTCGACTTCTAGTTGATCATTTGGTATTAGAAGTGGCTTATATGAAAGGCAAAGGCCTCTAGATTACACTTATTTTACCAAAATAAAATATGATCATGTCTTAATTTTTTATTATTTATTTAGGACAGTAAGGTCTGACTTTGATTAGACAAAAGTCTTGTCACTTAACAGAAATAATGTACGGTATAGAATATAAAGTCATGGTGCAGTGGAAAACTAATTAATATTGTGTATGACTCCCATGAGCTTGGACGAATGCATTTATACATCTCTGCAATGACAATAAAGTAATCTGGAATTGTAAATAAAGTGCTCCTGCAGGACTCCCAGAGGTCTTCAAGATTCTTTGGATTCATCTTCAATGCCTCCTCCTTCATATTACCCCAGACATGCTCAATAATGTTCATTTCTGGTGACTGGGTTGGCCAATCCTTGACTTCTTTGCTTTCAGGAACTTTGATGTGGAGCTGAGAAGGAGCGCTATCTGAAGAATTTGCCCTCTCCTTTGGTTTGTGATGTAATGGGCAGCAAAAATGTCTTGATACCTTAGGCTACTGATGTTGCCATCCACTCTGCAGTATTTGATTTATCGGAAAAAATCTATCTTCTGCCACTTTTCCAAATGATTAACTAGAAGTCAAGTTATTATTTACTGGTCTTACAACTATGATAGACAACAAGACTTGTCAGGTAATATACAGTTTTTATGTGTAACAATGTCGTCATCATTGCTTTGTCTGCAATATATTATTTGATATGTACGTGCTTTCAGAGAACACCCTACCAACATCCATCTATTAAATTTATAGTCTTGTGACATGTCCAAAGCATGAAAAACTCCAATAAAATAGCTGTTTTTTAAATGTAAAAATCTTATTACCATTGCGGACCACTGTGAACAAGTGGACCAAAATGCAGCTTATGACATAGCTCGTAAATAATTTTTCTATTATTTTACATGTAATTACAGGGAATAGAGAATAAGGCTTCAAAAAGCGCACTTGAAAGAAGAGTGCATGAGTAACAGAAGCACAAAACCTCTCTGAATAATTTGTACATTTAAAAAAATAAATAACTAACAATACTGAATCATGCTCCTTTTTAAATCCTAAAAAAATGTTCAGTAGAAAAAAATAAAGTCATATAGGTTTAGATACAACATGAAAACTAATCTTTGAGTACTTTAGATCTTATTATCAGTATTTCACATGCTTTATTTAATTAAAAAAAACTAATATTTAGTTTAGTTTTCACAGATTTTACATGAAAATCTTATTATCGCCTTTACAGTACTGAATGTTCAACCTTATCCACTAAATTTGACAGAGCCAAGTTTCCAAAATGAGATTTTACCTTAAAAAGGGTTGTGGTCTGAAAGACTCCAGAAGTGCAGCACATCTCCCGAATGGAGTGCATGGCAAGTTGTGGTGCTCCAAGATCCAGGACCGCCATCCCTAAACGAGCTGCCAAAATTGGCCCGATTGTCGTCCCACATGGACTGTCATTCCTAACCATCACATCCTGTAAAGAAAACAGCTTATACATGAATCAGAAACAGACTTTTCTCTCTCGTGCCATGTCCATCAATACAGCGCTCAGCATAATTGAGACACCCCATTTTGAAAATGAATATTTTTTTATTAATTTCTCAGTGAATAAAAGCAATGTATTTTGGTGCAATTAAACAAAACAGATTTATTAAACAGATTTATTTATTAAAATAATACTTTAGTTACCAAATATATATAGAAATGGAAAGATAATACAATTAAATTTAAGCAAAATATTTAAAAAAAAAAAAAATACAACCTACAAAATTTCAACTAAATTTTCTTTTTTTTTTTTGCTTCTCTTGATTTTTTCTCTTTTTTTAAATTTGTATTTAATATTGTTTTACAACATAAATTTGGCTGGACTAGTTTTTGGACTGTTATCGTAAGTTATTTTGTTAGATAAGCTCCAGATTTAGCTTCAGTATTGACTAATCTAACGTATATGCACAAATATAATATTGTATAGCTTCCAATTAAAAATATAAATTTAAAATATAGATTTGTGAGGGGTGTACTTATATATGCACTGTATATATTCCACACAGGGTCTGGTAGATCTCAATTTTATTTTTCATTAGTTTTTCCTTTGGATCTCCGATGTCTAGCTTTTGAGGATCTTTTGGTCTACTTTAGTTTGTCTGACAGGTCAGTTTTAAGCGTTTTATGATTGCACACGTGTGGCAGTAATCAGGCCTGGGTGTGGCTAAAGAAATTGAACTTGGGTGTGATAAACCAGAGTTAAATTAAGTTTTAATGAGGGGTAAACACTTTTTCTAGTGATGGGCAAAGCCAGGCTTCATGAAACACAGAAACAGTCGAAGCAAATGTGACAAAGCTTCGAAACGTTTCAAAACCCGTCTCTACAGTGACACCTAGTGGTCATTTTTTATTTAAAGCTCTGAATCAGCCTCAGCAAAAAAAAAAAAAAAAAAACAGTTTAGTAATTTGAGGTATTAAACCCCACGTTGTAGAATTAAGGCTTCAAGTGATTAGGTCAAGCGGTGACAGTTTTAGACTAGCATGCCAAGATAATGGGTTTGAAAGCCAGGATGATGCAGCTATAGATGTTAGTTTTTAAATGCTCTGTTCTTGTAACGTGTTTTGTTTTAATATTGGTTTGACATCCGAACAAACACTTTGTTAATAAATAGGTCTTGTTTTAATCATACAAAGTAACATTATTAAAATAAACCAAGTCATAATTTCAGAATATTTGTACAGGTCGGGATTCAAACTAAGGCCATTTGCAGCACAGTTACTCTGTGCACACGAACGGTCCACTAGCTACATGAGATATTGTGTATGACTTCCATGAGCTTGGACGACTGCATCCATACATCTCTGTAATGACTCAAAGTCATCTGGAAAGGCAAAGAAAGCATTTTTGCAGGAGTTCATCAAGATTCTTTGGATTCATCTTCAATGCCTCCTCCTTCATATTACCCCAGACATGCTCAATAATGTTTGTCTGGTGACTAGAGTTTTTTTTCTGACCCTTTCCAGGGTTTCTGCAGATATCATAATGTCAAATTTAAGACTTTTAAGACCCTTTTAAGACCATTAAGTATCAAATTTAAGACCTATATTACAATACCAATAACACGCATACACAAAGAGAAAATGCAAAAATCACAAAATTAGTGGCAAAATAAATGTATTCAAATTGAACAGTACTGAAGTCAGGTTAGATGCATCATTGAACTACAGGAAAAAAAACACATCAAACATCTTATGGCTGCTTTATATTTTCGCCTGGCACTGCATCGTGCACCTACGCTGACTGCGCGCACCTCACAAAACAGACAAGGCTTTTAAAAACGACAGGGGACAGTCAAAAGAAACCCACTGTAAAGTCAGACGGATAAACAGAGAAGTAGGAAGTTTCTGGAACTACGTCATATCATTAATATTGTTTAAGATTTTTAAACTAATTATTTTTTATTATTTTTATAAATTATTTTAATGATTATAAGGATTTTTATAACCATTCAAGATTTTTTAAATCAAACTATGATGCATCACTTGCTTTTGTTCATATCTCGGACAGTTCTATCTATTAAAGCTAAATATTATTGACAACAGAACATGCATTGCTCTACAATTATATTTTTTATTATGGAAAAAATAAAAGCAAAAAAAGCTAAATCATATCACACCAAAGCGAACCTCCGCAAACACAGCGATGACGTCACATTCGCCACTCGCACGGAGTTCAATAACAAAAAGCTGATTGGCTATTGCATGTTGGTCTCATTTGTAGTTGTAATATCGCAACATACATTTAGACTAGTGAAATAAAGAACTACAACGCCACGAAAACCAAGCAACAACAACAAAAAATAATTTAAATTAGCATTAGATGTAGCGTTACATGGACATCTGAAAAATAAGACCTGTGCAAAAATATTTAAGAACAGCAAATTTAGGACTTTTTAAGGCCTAAAATTAAGATTTTTTAATTTTAAACTTTAAGACTTTTTAAGACCCTGCAGAAATCCTGCCTTTCAGTCAAACGCAGATTCCCCAAATCTCGAAATGCTTATCCTATGACTGATGCTTTGAATCGCTGTATTCACATGACCTGGGTGTTTCGCATCATGATTCGGTGCTGTGTTTCGAAACACCTGCATTTCGGAATCTCAACACTGTGTCGAAACATCAGCCATCACTACTTTTTTCCCACAGGGATGTTTAGTTTTGTATTTAATAATAAAGAACTTCATTTGAAAACTGCACGAAGCGTTTACCTGTGTTATCTTTGGCTTATATTGAAATTTGTTTAATGATCTAGAACCTTAATGCGTGAGAAACGTGCAAAAAATGAAATCAATATGAAAATCAATATGGGGGTGAACACTATTTCACACTACTATACACTAAACTTCCCATTTATACTTATACAAAAACGTTGACTATTTTATATTTATTATATAACCTTTCTCTGCTGTTCTGTTTTGTTAAGAAATCCCACATGGCCTTGTTAACATCCTGTTGCTAGGAGCCATTTGTGCCTTTGATGTTATGTAGAGGCAGATCACATTCTTGATATACACAAACAATTTTTAATCAAACTCTTAAATTCCAGCAAACAAAAACATACCACACAATCAACTTCCGTTGCCTGCATTCCTTGCTTCCTCAGAGCAGCACTGCTAATTTTAGCAGAGATAATGACTGATTTTTTTTAATGGCACAAGAGTGTTGACAGATGGTGAAGGAGGATGCAGTGAAACAGAAAGGAGGGCGAATGTTTTGCTCACCTGTAAAGGTACACCCACTTTTCCAGCAATCTCTCGCAGTACGGCAGCAGTTACAGCAGTGGTTGCATAGCGCTGGTTACTGTTAAACTTTATGACTGGACCCTGATCCAGGACACAGTAAGAAAGAAAGCAATGTAGCTGTTTGGGTTTTGCAGTGGTTGTAGTGAATGTGTTGAAAAGGCATTGGTGTGTGTGTGTGTGTGTTACCTTATGAAAAGCAGGTCTGTGGTTTTCCTCATGTTTCTCCCTGTAAAGGGAACAACCACATCATGAGTTACAAATGTGACATTATTCCGCTGAGTGGAAATGCATTTTAATTGGTTAAAGCCTTTGTAATTGGTTAACTTAAAGCAACAGTTCATGTGTGAGCTTGTGCTCACATATACACTACATCTCAAATCATGGGATACGTTTTTTAATTTTATTTGGTAGCCATCTTTCCTTCTCACCAATGCTGTATTTATTAGATTAAACACAAATTAAAAGAGTAATATTGTAAAAATCTTTACATCTAAAAGCATATAAAAGCTGAATTCACTCCAGCCTCAGGTGATCCTTCAGAAATCATAATATACTGACTGACGGACGGAAATAGATTGATGAATGATACAGAGGAAAGAAAAGGATGGCTGAATGTTAACCATTCAAAAAACATATAAATATTTTTAAAAAATTATATTATTTTGGCTCGACGGACTGATGATATGAAGGGAACCTTTTGAAAATGAAAGAAGAAAGAGATACAGTAGAGAATGATAGATAGAGTGATAGACAGCAATAGAACAATAGATGGAATGATTGATAGAACGATAGAGTGATAGAACGATGGATAGATAGAACAATAGATAGATTGATAGAACAAAACATAGAACGATAGATAGAACAATAGAAAAATAGATAGAACAATAGAGATAAAGTGATAGAGCAACAGAATGATAGAACGATACAGTTAAAGTCAGAATTATTAGCTCCCCTTTGATTTTTTTTTCTTTTTTAAATATTTCCCAAATGTTTGCAGAGCAAGGAAATTTTCACTGTATTTTTGATATTTTTTCTTCTTGAGGAAAAAAAAAAATATATATATATATTTTTAAGTATTTTAAGGTAAAAATTAATTGCCCCTTTAAGCTATATTTCTTTTCGATAGTCAACAGCACAAATTATCGTTATACAATAACTTGCCTAATTACCCTAACCTGCCTAATTAACCTAGTTAAGCCTTAAAATTGTCACATTAAGCTGTATAGAAGTGTCTTGAAAAATATCTAGTAAGATAATATTTACTGTCATCATAACAAAGATAAAATAAATCAGTTATTAGAAAGGTGTTATTAAAACTATCATGTTTAGAAATGTGTTGAAAAAAAATCTTCTGTCTGTTAAACAGAAATTGGGGAAAAAAATAAACAGGGGGGCTAATAATTCTGACTTGCACTGTAGAACTGCACTATAGGTAGGTAAAACGGTAGGTAGGTAGGTAGGTAGGTAGGTAGGTAGGTAGGTAGGTAGGTAGGTAGGTAGGTAGGTAGGTAGGTAGGTAGGTAGAACGAACGAACGAACGAACGATAGATAGATAGATAGATAGATAGATAGATAGATCGACAGAGCAATGGTTAAAATGATAGATAAAACAACAGAACGACAGAATGGTAGATAGAACGATAGATAGAACGATAGAAAGCACAATAGATAGAACGATAGAAGGATGGAGCGAACGAAAGATAGAGCAATAGATAGAGCAATAGATAGAGCAATAGATAGATAGAACAATAAATTGGTGAATAGATAGAAAGTACAATGGAGCGAACGATAGAAAGTACAATGGAGATAGATAGACAGACAGACAGACAGACAGACAGACAGACAGACACACAGACAGACAGACAGACAGAGATAGAGCAATAGATAGAACGATAGAGCAATAGATAGAACAAGAGCAATAGATAGAATGACAGAATGATAGATAGAACAATAGAGTGATAAACATTTAAAATAATACTATTTCATAACAAATTTTAATGCATGTCTGATCAAATAAACGCAGTCTTATTTTTTGTCTTACTGATTCTAAACTGTAGTGTAGATCTGGAAGCTCGTATATCACTTCTAAACACAGTCAGGGCAGTTTGCTGAGAATGTAGATTAAAGATAATAATGTCGTAAATAGCATTCCGTTTCTGGCCCAGGCCAATCGATTCACTTCATAAGACCTCAGTGCATTGTTAAGATCCACGGGTATTACATTTTGTTTTGTCTGTGTAGGATTTTTAGCTCAAGTGCAGGTTTCTGTTGACTTGCCTTTTATGAATCATCAAATACAGGGTTCCCACTCTAAGCCATATATATATTTACATGACTTTCACTAACTAAAAAGCTGAATTTCCATGACCTAATATGAATAGAATTGCAGGCCTCTATTGTGCTTTGTATAATATTAAAATAGTTTAAGCTTATATATAATTTATCAGGACTTTAATAGCTGCTATCATAATGGATAATGTCCTTACTGTTTCTTACAACTTCTAAAACGTATATTATCCTGTCATGTTTGCCTTAATTAACAGGTACAGTATTTGACTAAAGTGATTGCCAGCGATATATACACATTTATACATCTATCTATGATGGGGAGTTTTCCCGCTGGTCAGTATGCAAATATTTTTTTTAAATTACGAAAATCATAATATTACATAAGTGACTGCACGGGCATTACTGACAAAGAGCGAGTGCTTATGTACATGTAAATGTATTATCCTCCCTCCCTGTTAAATTTGATCTGATCCATGTTCTTAAACACACCCCCTCTTCTGCTTTCATTTCTCATTCTAACGGAGGGAGCTATTCATTTGTAAATGAATCTCCATTCGACTCGCACACTTAGCCGACAATAATACTTATATAAGTTATATATCAATAAGTTTCTAGCACCGCAGCATCTTGTTGTCATTCTTGATTGACATTGTTTGCTTATTTTATTCAACAAAACTAGCACAAGCCTGGTATTGAGTGAGAGTTGGTGCTACGTTGCTTTATGGTCAGTGCAGTGACTGTATTGTTAAAAATAATGTTATTGTTGAGCACAAAAGTTCGTAACATACAAAATCATAAAAAAACGAAATCTTATCTATGAAATGTTCTGCCTTTGTTTTCTTTGTTTGCTCGTTTCTAGAGCAGTACACATCACTAAAGTCCAGCATCTTCAGATTGCTTTAGTCTTGACTAAGTGCGGCTGAATGACATTTGTCCTGGGAGCACTGTACAAATGTGGCGGCGGTATTGACACATGTTCAGGGTCCGGATGCGATATCTAGTGTATACAATGCATCCGAAAAGCATTCATAGCGCTTCCGTTTTTCCACATTTTGTTTGTTACAGTCTTATTCCAAAATGGATTAAATTAATTAATTTCCTCAGAATTCTACACAATACCCCATAATGACAATGTAAAAAAAGATTTTTTTAGTTTTTGCAAATTTATTAAATAAAAAACCCTGAAACATCACATTTACATAAGTATTCACAGCCTTTGCCGTGAAGCTCTAAATTGAGCTGAGGTACATTCTGTTTCCACTGATCATTCTTGAGATGTTTCAGCAACTTAATTGGAGTTCACCTGTGGTACATTCAGCTGATTGGACATGATTTGAAAAGGCATACACCTGTCTGTGTAAGGTCCCAGGGTTGACAGTGCATGTCAAAGCACAAACCAAGCTTGAAGACAAAGGAATTGTCTGTAGACCTCCGAGACAGGATTGTCTTTAGGCACAAAGCTGGGGAAGATAACAGAAAAATTTCTGCTGCTCTGGAAGTTCCAATGAGCACAGTGGCCCTCCATCATCCGTAAGTGGAAGATGTTTGAAACCACCAGGACTCTTCCTAGAGCTGGCTGGCCATCTAAGCTGAGTGATTGGGGGAGAAGGGCCTTAGTCAGGGAGGGGATCAATAACCGATGGTCACTCCATCTAAGCTCCAGCGTTCTTCTGTGGAGAGAGGAGAACCTTATAGAAGGACAACCATCTGTGCAGCAATCCACCAATCAGCCCTGTATGGTAGAGTGGCCAGACAGAAGCCACTCCCCGCCTGGAATTTACCAAAAGGCATCTGAAGGACTCTCAGACCATAAGAAACTAAATTCTCTGGTCTGATGAGAAAAAAATTTAACTAGCATGTTGGTGGCACCATCATGCTGTGGGGATGTTTTTTTAGCAGCAGGAACTGGGAGACTAGTCAGGATAGAGGGAAAGATGAATGCAGCAATGTACAGAGACATCCTGAATGAAAACCTGCTTTAGAGTGCTCTTGACCTCAGACTGGGGCGACGGTTCATCTTCCAGCAGGACAATGATCCAAAGCACACCGCCAAAATATCAATGGAGTGGCTTCACAACAACTCGGTGTATGTCCTTGAGTGGCCCAGCCAGAGCACAGACCTAAATTTTATTGAACATCACTGGAAAGATCTGAAAACAGCTGTACACTGCCGCTTCCCACCTGACAGAGCTTGAGAGGCACTGCAAAGAGGAATGGGCAAAAATCACCCAAAGACAGGTGTGCCAAGCTTGAGATCAGATTCAAAAAGACTTGAGGCTGTAATTGCTGCCAAAGGTGCATCAACAAAGTATTGAGCAAAGGCTGTGAATACTGATGTACATGAGATTTTTCAGGTTTTTTATTTTGAATAAATTTGCAACAACTTCATAAAATATTTTTTCACATTTGTCATTATGGGGTATTGTGTGTAGAATTTTGAGGAGATAAATTAATTTAATCCATTTTGTAATAAGGCTGTAACATAAAAAAATGTGGAAAAAGTGAAGCGCTATGAATACTTTCCAGATGCACTGTGATATCAACTTACATCAATTAAACTGACTAAAAATATTAAACTAAAACAATTTAGTTGAAACCTTGTTAACTTATTAAAACATGTTAAAGCAACAAACCAAAACCCCTGATATGCCATGAAATCCTGAATATATCTGGAATACACCTTTAAAAATTACATAATATTCCAGAAATTCCATGCTCTGTGGGAACCCTGCAAAGACTATGATTTTAGGTTAAAAAAGCCCTTATTGCTGAAAATATATAATAAAATTCACCAGTATGTAAATTTACAGTCAATTTTTCATTTTTGGGTGAACTGTCTCTTTAAGTGTTACTACAGAAACAAATCAAGTTGCCACAGTGACAGACTGACTGGTAGTTGGGATGTGCGGCGTGTGCCAT
Source organism: Danio tinwini (assembly GCA_903798205.1). Lineage (NCBI taxonomy): Eukaryota > Metazoa > Chordata > Actinopteri > Cypriniformes > Danionidae > Danio > Danio tinwini. The sequence continues at coordinate 2,906,432 of CAIGQZ010000461.1, forward strand.
GTCCGCGCTGATCATGTAGGACAGCGGCACTGCCTCCTGAAAGGCTGTCAGATTGTCACAGCTTGACGCTAGACGTTGCAGAATCAACTCTGTCAGGTTAGAGTGAGCTCCCTGAGCGCTTTCAGATCCCACCTACAGATAGAAATAGATACTAAATTATTCGGAGGCTAGAGATTGATGGATGTAAACAATTGCATTTGCATCTCTTCACCTCTTCGTTATCATACAGAGTAACGATACGGACATTAGGATCTTTAGCTAGAGAATCAGGTGTGCTGGAGTCCACGAGAGCCTGGAAGAGCCAACATAATTACGCATTAATTATTCATCATTACTCCTCAGATCATTTCTGAGTGGCTGAATGACTGAATATTTCATATGTTGTTGTTCTCTGTGTTCAGACGCACTGTGAGGGCACAGAAACAACTGTGCAGGTTGTCCAGACGAGGAGAGAAGATGAATTCCTCATAGGCACCTCCTAGAGCCTGCAGAGCATAAAAATTTTTAAAAAACTCATAATAATCAGTTAAAAGCCCCATTGTTGTAGTGCTGACTGTTATTTTATGTGTAAATCGTATGGAAATGAGGGCAATCAGAGCTCTTAGTCTCGTTCCTTTTTCCTTTGAGACGGTCTAAAGTAATGTTTTATTCTGCTGGTTTTCACATTTAAAGGCTTCTCTTCGGTCTGGCAAAAATAACAGCAATCTTCTGCTGAGTACAAATGTACCTTTGCATACTAATCCTCTTTGTGTCAGCACAATTTTATAGAAAACCTCAAAAAAAGGAAAAAGGCTAGAAGGCAAAACTGAGTTCCTTTGGGCATTTGTCTAAAATGAAGACAAAGAGACTTACGCCAGGCTGTGTGTCCACCAGACAGAGCTCAAAGTCCAGTAAATCATTCGGCTCCACTGCAAGCAGTCCACATAACATCTGGATGAGCGCAGGTTGATGCTTCTCTGCCTGAACACACAGTGACAATTTTTTTCTTTATGTACCTATGTACCTTTATGTATCTTACCTATTATAACAAATGGATATTTGTGTTAAGGCATGGTCACATCCCTCATAAATCTCTCATTTAAATTCATATTTTCTAGAGGAAGCTTTACAATATTATATTTGGGCATATACATAAGATTAGTCAGTACTGAACCCAAATCTGACTCTTATCTAACAAAATAACTTATAATAACGGTCCTAAATTAGTACACCCAAATTTATATGTTAGGGGAAAATATTATTATCATTTTTTTTAAAAGAGCAAAACATAAGAGAACTAAAAAATCTATTGTTGTATGTAGTTCCCAATATTTCGCATGATTTTAAATGTATTATCTTTCTAGTTCTAAAAATGTTCACTTATATACACTTTTAATAAATTGAATCATGCACCAAAATGCACTCACCGGCCACTTTATTAGGTACACCTTACTAGTACCGGGTTGGACTCCCTTTTGCCTTAATTCTTTGGGACATTAATTCAACAAGGTACTGGAAATATTCCTGAGATTTTGGTCCATATTGACATGATAGCACCACGTAGTTGCTGCCGATTTGTCGGCTACACATCTATGATGTGAATCTCCTGTTCCACCACATCCCAAAAGTGCTCTATTGGATTAAAATGGTGACTGTGGAGGCCATTTGAGTACAGTGAACTCATTTTCATGTTTAAGAATCCAATCTGAGATGATTGACGTTTTATGACATGGCGCGTTATGCTGCTGGAAGTAGCCATCAGAAGATGGGTACACTGTGGTCATAAAGGGATGTACATGAACAGCAACAATATCCAGATAGGCTGCGGCGTTGACACGATGCTCAATTGATTATAATGGGCCCAAAGTGTGTCAAAAAATATCCCCAAACCATTACACCACCAGCCTGAACCTTTTGATACAAGGCAGGATGGATCCATGCTTTCATGTTGTTGACGTCAAAATTCCGACCCTACCATCTGAATGTCGCAGCAGAAATCAAGACTCATCAGACCAGACAACATTTTTCCAATCTTCTATTGTCCAATATTAGTGAGCCTGCACGAATTGTAGCCTCAGTTTCCTGTTCTTAGCTGACAGGAGTGGCACCTGATGTGGTCTTCTGCTGCTGTAGCCCGTCCGCCAAAAGGTTTGACGTGTTGTGCGTTCAGAGTTGCTCTTCTGCATACCTCTGTTGTAATGAGTGGTTATTTGAGTTACTGTAGCCTTTCTATCAGCTCGAACCAGTCTGGCCATTCTCCTCTGACCTCTGGCAACAAGGCATCTGCGCCCACAGAACTGTCGCTCACTGAATATTCTCTCTATTTCGAACTATTATCTGTAAACCATAGAGATGGTTGTGCGTGAAAATTCCAGTAGATCAGCAGTTTCTGAAATACTCCAACCAGCCTGTCTGGTGCCAACAACCATGCCATGTTCAAAGCCTTAAATCACCTTTCTTCACCATTCTGATGCTCAGTTTGAACTGCAGCAGATCGTCTTGACCATGTCTACATGCCTTAATGCAATGAGTTGCTGCCACATGATTGGCTGATTAGAAACTTTAATTAATGAACAGTTGGACCTAATAAAGTAGTTATTGTACCTAATAAAGTGGCCGGTGAGTGTATATTACCTAGATTCATGGAGAAACGCTTAAAATATTCATGTCAAAATGGGGTGTTACTCATTTAAGTTGAGCACTGTAACTCTTTGGGTTTATTTCAATATGTTGATGTACTTTCAACTGAAATGGAATACCGAGTAGGGGCAGGGATTCTTTTTGTGCATCACTCATAGCAAACTAATGGTAAAATGGGTGTTGTTAAGAATATAGTGTCTGAAGCCGTCAAACTGACTGACACTCCATAGCAGAAGCAAATGGTCAGATTTTGATTAAAGATTACCTAAACAAACTTTTGTTTCTTCATTGAATTAACTTGCACTGATAAATCATTCAAATAAACAACAATAATTTGTGCTAGCAAAAATAACATTGTAAATCATGACTTTAAAAACTCTTATCAGACATATAGGTTACTTTTACACCCATGTTAATGTGCATTATGAAGTACTGCATAAAAAATGAGTAATAAAAATGCAAAATTTCAAATAAAAATCCCGTCATTCGAAATAAATGCTTGCTTGAGGTGGTTTTGGACAAAAGGGTCATATACATACATACAAAAGGGTCACTCTCACTCTCTTTCATTCATTCATACATACACCATGAGTGTTGTTTTCATAAATCTATAATTTTTTCTAAAGAACATGATTTTTGTGATCTTACCACACACGTTGCATTACTGGCATCTCCAGAGGAGGCAGATCCTGTTTCTAACTCCTCCTGTATGGCTGTGGCCAATAAAGGTGCACTACAACAAATGCACAAACACAAACATAGCGTTTCAGCCAGCTTTTACATTTATCCATTAGAGATAGTACTGCAAAACCAGTTAAAAAAACAATTCCAACCAATTTGATTTGACACATTGAGGTGACAAACTAAAAATCACAATACAATTGGAGAAGGAGTTTGTATGATTGAATCGATGCGTGGAACTGACTGCTTTTAGAATGGCTAACAGGGTATTTTCTGTTCATCTTGCCTCTGAATGATACCCAATTAAGTAATGATCGCATGTCCACCAAAGTGTTTTTGTCAAGCTGAAAAAGCCAGTGGTGTTCTAAAAACATGCTCCGCTGTGGATAATGATTAAAATGTGGCAATTCCCTCCAATTTTTTATGTAAAAAGCATAGGCAAATACAAACTTTGTTTATATAAAGAGATTGATTTGGGCCTTGTTTTAACATTTAATTTAAGCTTTGTTATATTTCAGTTTCACAAAGCAAAGACACCATTTTATTTGTGCTGTATAACGTCTTCAATATCATTGTTAAAAATAGTGAAAATGAATGGAATTGTAAAATATTTGTTTATTTACTGACACATTACAGTGAATATGCAGAAATCTTTCATTCATTCATTTTCTTTTCAGCTTAGTCCCTTTATTAATCAGGGGTCGCCACAGCGGAATGAACTGCCAACTTATCCAGCACGTTTTACGCAGCGGATGCCCTTCCAGCTGCAACCCATTACTGGTAATATGCAGAAATCTTAAAGGTAATTTTAAAACCTTTTTAAGACTTTTTAAAGACCTTCTCAGAAGACCTCATCTACACTTCAAGTTCTAAACTTTATTAACAGTTGTTAATAAACAGATCTAGTTAAATAAAACAATGGAGCACGACCACGCAACAGAACTCAGATAAGCTCAGAAGAAACAAAGCTTGAACGATTGAATTACGTGGTTGTTTTCAGCCACAGGCTTCAGCCACTGTTTAAACTCGTCTTTCTCCAACCAGGAGTACGCAAACGTACATTTTCCTATTTTGCCATCTGTTTCGCTCTATGGTTTTGCTACATGTGGAGAGCGTCACATCACCTTCCCACGTTTGTTGCAAATTACGTGACATCACCCGGACGGAGGAGCTTGGCCGGACGGGCCCTGGCCTGAACCAATCGTGTGGATCGAGCATGCTGTTGTTAATATTAGGAGTAAAATAAATATATTTATGCTTTATTTACAGTCAAAAACTTTGGACAATGCTTGAACAAAATAGAAGTAAAAGCGCGATTAAGATTTTTAATACCTTTTAAGGGCATTAATTTTCTCATGATTGATTTATCAACTTTTAATACTTTTTAAAACCCCGCGAATACACTGTATTAGCAACGCATGGCAAGATTAATTTAGAAAAATAATATTGCATAACAATAACAACTTCATAATTAAAATTCAAATAGATAAACAAAAAATAAAACATTTTACAATAAAAACATTACATATGATCGTTTCCTCCATTACATGATAAATTGCTAACAATTCTTCCCAGGGATAAACTAACATGTATCAGCCAAGTGCACTCAATATACAGTAGTAAAAATTTAAAGTGGATCATTTCCTCAAAGTTGTCCTTAAACTATCCATTGTCTTTATTAGGATAGTTTTTATTAAACTGTAGAAATCGTTTCTAATAGTCTTTAAAATTTTAGTTTGTAAAATAAAAATCTTGAATCAAATCGTAAGTTCAGTCCAAGCGCCAACCTCCCGCTCTCCCTCGTGAAGTAAATTACAAAAGTAACTGAAACTGCAATTCAACGAAGTTCTGCTAGTCCTGGCTCCATAATAGAGCACATTTCTATTGAGCCACTGTTAAATTGGCCAACTTTACAGCAGAAAAAAAAAACGGTGTTTACAGCCTGGTACAAAGAACAATTTTGGTTCATATAGCTATAATTACCTTTTATGACAACTGTGAGGGGGTGAATTTTTTTTTAGAACTCATCCGTTTCCTTTATATTAAGTTAAATTAAGTTTGCATAATTTAGGGCGTGGCCACTTGAGTGACAACTAGGTCTCGCTGGTTGCCATCACTTCATCTCAGCTGATTCTGGCTGATTAGCCACTGAGCTTGACATTACATTGTATTTTTGTGTTGTTTTATGTGGCTTTACACAGTCAATTGCCTTTTGGAATCATTTCTTATAATTACCAGATGATCTGGCATGCTGTGTGCACTTAATTTTGCTCACAAACCATTCACATGGCCTCCATTTCCCAGGTGAGTGAAATGATATAATTACATCTCTATAAATGTATTTGTTTTAAGATCATTTATAATTTTCTTTAGACCTGTAATGCACTCCAGAATCCAGACTGATTAGCTGTAGGCTATAGAACAGTCATCTGAAACACTGTCATACAGTTTTATGCCTGGATTTCTTAAATAGCCTTGCATTTACTAACACTGACTATATTTGAAGTGTTTGGAAGTAATTTGTGTTTTCCTCCTGTAGAAAAAAAGTCATAAGAACAATGTTTAGTGATTCAATGCATTACAACTGTGTTTTTTTTTACTTTCTGTATTTTCCACAAGTGGAGATTTATCTTTTAAAAGTCTAAATACTTTATTGATATAGTGTACAACCAAGCACATGTCGTCAGAACAAAAACGAGTCGCAGGTAATAAAGTATTAAGCATTTCTCCCAAAGAAAAGCCCATCTAAGCAAAATGCTAGCAGGTGTCTGTAGCTCCGCTTTGCCCTGGTTTGGTATCCCCGGTCAGTAAAATGACGCGCGAACAAAATGGCGACGATTGGCCACGCCTACTGGTAGCTTCTTTTGTGTTCTTTAAAATAGGGGTGACGTCACGGATACTACGTCTATATCTTTTACAGTCTATAGTTCAGGGAGTCATTAAGACTCTGCTATACCTCAATAAAAGTTATTTTCGTTCTTTAGTTGAGTGCAAATTTTTTTTGGAAAAGGCAGAGTGATGGTATACTATTTTCGAACACTCCACTACTTGACACAACAACAATGATGCATGTGAGAGGAGAGCAATTTCATAAATATGTGACAAACAGCCTTCTCTGCAAGAAGCACCACTGTGGCATGTCACATTGCTTAAGATCACAGATATTTACATTAGATGTCACCTACGCTGTTGGTGTCTATTGGTAGGAATGCATCAATAGAGCTGCCATTTCAATACAGGGTAGCGCTCCTTTGAAATGAATGTGGGACCAAGGTTCAGCGGAGGGCTGGCCATCCAGAGGCAGAGATATTTACGCATATATACATATATCTATGATCGGGAGTTTTCCTGGTGGTCAATATGCAAATATTTTTTTAATTACGAAAATTATAATTTTACATTTGTTTGTAAATGAATCTCCGTTATGAACAACTCATTCACTTAGCCGACAATAATACAAGTTTCTGGCACCGCAGCGTCTTATTGTCATATTTAATTTACATTGTTTGCTTATTTTATTTATCAAAACTAGCATAAGCCTAGTATTTAGTGAGTTTGGGTCTACCTTGCATTATGGTCAAAGCTGTAAGTAACTGTATTATCATCAATAACGTGACTTTAGCTCAAAAGTTTATAACATACAAAAACAAAAAAAACAAAATCTTACCTTTGAAATATTTTTCCTTTGTGAGCAAACACAAGCAAAAAAAAAAAAAACACAGCGCTAAAGTCCACCATTCAGCAACATTGGCTTTAGTCTTGACTAGTGCGATTCAACATTTGTCCTGGGAGCACTGTACAAATGTGATGGTGTGATTGACGCATGCTCAGGGTCTGTATGCGATATCTAGTGTATATATCTATGGCTTTGTATATATCTATGGATGTTTAGAACTTTATCAGATGTGGCACGAGTGATAGTACAGGTGTGGATACATCTGTACCAGCTCTGCTACTCAACCCTCCAGTTTATTCACGTATATTCATAAACTGAAGGTGGAGTTCCAGAACACACCTACCAACTGCGTAATTGTCATGGAACCAATGGCAGCTCAAAGGTGTTTAAAATCAAAACACAAAACAAAGTCCCCCAAAAAGTTTGCTTTAGTGGGTTGTTTCAAACTGGTTGTTTTGGACAGATTTTGTTTGTAATGACATCATTTCGGTTCTTTTTTCGATTTCATTTAAAGTATACCAGGGCCTTTACACCTCTAATCCCCACCTTTCCTTCTTATATATCTAAATTAGTGCTTACAGGTGGTTTTCCTTGTTCGGTCCAAAGGAGTCATTGATGTCTCTCTGCAAATGAATGGCCAGGTGGGGGATCCTGAGAATGGGACGGGGGACGTGGACCAGACGCTGCACCAGCTTGCCTTCACTCTATACAAAATACATACAAACAGAAAACACCAGTATAATAGAATGATTCATAATTAACTAAACAAAAATAACATGGATGATTCTGAATGAATGAATGAACCAGGAAAGTGGGGAGGTTTTATATTTTTATGTCACAATGCCACAGAGTAGATCCTTCATTTTCTTTTCGGCTTAAACCCTTTATTAATCAAGCATCGCCACAGCGTAATGAACCGCCAACTTATCCAGCATATGTTTTACGCAACTTCCAGTCGCAACCCATCACTGGGAAACACCCATACACTCATTCACACAGAAACACTACAGACACTCGGGTAGCTTACACAATTCAACCTATAGGACTTGTATATGGACTTTTGGGGGAAACTGGAGCACCCAGAGGAAACCCACATGAACACGGTGAGAACATGCAAACTCCACACAGAAATGGCAACTGACTCAGCCGAGGCTCGAACCAGCACCTTCTTGCTGTGAGGCGATCGTGCTACCCACTGTGCCACCGTGATACCTATGCCACAGAGTAATACATACAAATCACATAGGATTACCTTAACCATGACACGTCCTGCAATTGTCAGATCACGATCAAACCAAGTGTTCCAGATTCCACCTCCATAACACTCCACTCCTACCTGCAAGAAGCCTAACTTTGTCTTTTTAGAACGTGGCTTTACCTGAACACACACACACACACACACACACACACACACACAAAAACAAACACAAGGAAATTAAAAACTATAATGGCACACATCCTCTATTTATCTGACTGTCATAATGCAATTACTATCCAAAGCAACAGAACACTTAGAGAACTGATGATATTTTATCTACATCAAGCCATTTTATAAGGCATCAGGTTTCTGTCCCTCTCACCCTCAGACATGGACTGTCCGTATGAGCTCCGATCATGGAAAAACCATTTCCAGGCTTGTAGAGACCACCAACAGCAAAGGCAATAATAGTGGAGTAATTTCTGGTTACAAAATACTGGAAAGAGAAATGTTAGAATGAATACAGTAAACCATCAGTTTACATCATACATCTCTGACAGGAAGATTTTTGTCAAGATTGGTAACTTTTCCTCCTCTATGGCAGCGTTAACATGTGGTCTCCCGCTTCGATTTTTGCCCCTTCTTTCTCTATATGGTCCCATTAGGTTTTATTTTCAGAAAATATGGCCTGCACTTTTATATTTATGCAGACGATACACAAATTTATCAGTCAATATCTGTCAATTTATCTGTGAATTCCCTGTCACTGTGCCTGGAGGAGGTAAAAGCATGGCTTTCTGAGAATTTTAATCTTTAATAATCTTTAAATGAGAAAACAGAGGTTATTATATTTGGGCCAAATGATTTGTCGGATTGTAAACGGCCCAGGTTAGGCAACTTGAAGGAGTTCAGATCACCGAAGGTATGTAACCTGGGGGTTATATTAGATCAGAACTTAAAATTTTATAAACATATTTCAAGTGTGGTTGGAAATAGCTTTTGCCAACTTCGCTTTCTCTCTAAATTGAAGTCCTCCCTCCCTAAAATGAAGAAATTGCAATTCATGCACTTATAACCTCCTGGTTAGACTATTGCAACTCTCTCTATTTTGGGCTGTCTAAGTGTATAAAGCCTTACATGGTCTGGGCCCCCATTATTCATCTCAACTAATTGTGGCCTACACTCCATCCAGACACTTGCGTTCAGCTGATCAGCTTTTATTAAAAGTCCTAAAGGTCCAACTTAAAAGCGGGGGCGAACGTGCATTCGCTATAGGCGGTCCGCTCCTTTAGAATGCACTACCGCTAGAATTAAAAATGGCTTCCTCACTGCAAATTTTCAAGTCTAAATTAAAGGCTCATCTATTTTCTAGGTTGTTTGAAGCATAAGTCCTTTCCTCAAGGGGCCAACAGTCTCATATTTAATCCTGTTTAGTGTGGTCAACTGTGGTAGCATCTATTAACTAGGCGGAATTATTTAAAGGGTCAATTACTTTTTTGTTTTAGGCATTGAAATCAAACTGTTTTTGTATAATCTATTTTACATTATGTGGCTATTGCAGTTTTGTTTATTATGTCCGTACTGCTGTTTGTATCTTCTCTGTAAAGCACTTTGTGTGGCTTTGTGGCCATTTGGAAATGTGCTATATAAATGAATCAAACTTGTACAACTTAAAAAGAGTGTTTAAGATAAGTGGAGGGTTCCCACTCTTTCAAAAACAGCAGATTCAACGTCTTTTTAAAGTGCCATTAGTTTCAAATCAGGCACCTTTGTAATTCACACTGCCAGCATATGTAGCACCAATAAAAGTCTGCATTTAGCATTTCACTTACACTTAATATCTACATTAAACCATCAGAGCAATGATAAGTGATTTTCAAAAATTTACCATTTTAAATATTCATAATATTTTTTTGCAAAATGTGCATTACTTGTCATAGTTATTGCATAAGTTCTTGTAAACGTAATATTTTTAAATTAAGAAATTCTTCTTTTTGTCATTCTGTTATTGACAGCGGCACAATTGTTGAAATGACATTATATGCATATTTAATTTCACTTTTAAGGACTTGTATTTGTCTTTAAGCACTTTCCAGGCCATTAATCAAGACGTCTGAAATTCAAATACTTTCAAAATGTGTGGCAACCCAATAAGCAGCATTAAATCTTTTCAATAAAAATATATAGAATAAATAATAGAATATAATACTTATGGCTGATTATCTTTTGCAAGACAATCAGAAACATTTTACACAATTGACTACAGATTATTGTATTCAATCGTATAACTCGTTTTTGTGTTTCATTTTAAATGTTAAGTTCTAGGAATTTGAATATTACATAAAGGGCACATAAAACATTTAACATTTTAATAATGTTTCTCAATAATGCAATTTTATTGTATTTTTAATCAAATAAATGTAGTATGGTTGAGCAAAAAAAGGTTTCTTTAAAACAAAAACATTTGCAAATCTTACGGTTTCCAAACACACACCTTACTGGCAGGTTTAATGTCCCAATGTTCAGCCTCTTTTAGCTCAGTAAAACCAGCCTTCAGGAGGCGAGATTTGCACTCCTCCACAACTGCAAGACAAAGAAGGGAAACAAAAAAGCAACAAACCGTTAAAAGGGAAAGGGGAAACATGCTGTTTGTGAACTAAAATGCTTGCATGCTTAAATACACCTAAAATGAAAGACACAAAGTCTGTTGATGTAGGGGAAAAAGGGAAGGTGCACTCTTTCAATGTCCAGATCAGGATCTATTACCCATATCTGGAGCTTTATCAGCTGGAGAGGAACAATGTTCAAGACCTGTATCAAGTCAGACTGTAAAGTTGGCTAATTTTATTATCAACAAAGTGTTTCTCAAGCTCTAAAAAGAATATAATTACAATTCATGCATTTATTCATCCATATAATGCTAAATTGTAAATCCTTGCAGCTCAATATTCTGCAATATACTGTCTTCACACAAAAAAACACTATGGTAGTTTATTGTGAATACTGTGGTGTTTTTGAACCAAACTATTGAAATGTATTATAAGCTGATTATATATTTCAGTATTTACAATTCTTTGTTAATGATTGCTGCAGCATTAATGTAGTATTAACTATGGTGAACTACTAAACCACGACCTGTAGTATAATTTAGTTTTAACTACAGTAAACAGTGGTGTAGTATTTTATAGTTCAGGTCATTTTTTTATATTACTAGTTGTTGAATTACCACAGCAGATTATTTCTGCTTTACTACAGTATGGTTCAAAAACACTATAGTGTATATACGATAAATGCCAATAATAAAAATACATTTACTACACGTCATTCTTACCATGGTAAGGTGAAACTCCTTTATTAACAAAGTTAAGAAACTCTTTGGCAGCGGCCTGAACAGCTTCTTTGGAGCTTTTCATGATGAAAGACTGTGGAAATTATAAAAAAAATGTTAAATAAATAACATACAAGGAGAGCAGTCAGTCAGATAAATGCTAATGTAACGTGAGACAGTGTGGAGCCGTATCTACTCTTGTTTTGTTAATGTCCATTTCGAAGTTAATACACACACTTAAAAATTACAAGTGCCATACAAGTGAAGAAAAATGCACAATACAAGTGACATACAAACGCAAAAATCACCAAAAAAAGCTTAACGTTACCAAATTACAACCCTTGCAAGAAACAGAAAATTCGACACGAGAACCACTACAAAATACCTGCACAAATAGCGCTCTGCCAAAGTTACTCGTCAACCTTTCTTACCTGCATAAATGATAAAAAGTGGACTTTCACATTCAGTTCAGGGGATGAAGGCAGGAAGCTCTGTGGATTTGCTGTCGCCTGGTAGCAGAAGGAAGATCGCGCTCTCTAGTGGTTGGAGGTGCAGTATTTGTTTTTTTTTATTATTGACTGGCAGCCCATAAAGCTCGGAGGAGATCTCATTTATTCCAAATAATTATTGGCATTAGTATATTAATTATACAGAGTGTGGCATGCATAAGACAAAAGGCTTTTCTAATGTTTAATCTTTACTTCAAACAAGTATTAAAAACTAACTATATGACCATTATTTGACCATATATGGCCATGCGTTGTGTTTAATGGGGTATATGCACACAGACTTTTAAATTCAGTCAGCCAGCCCCAGGGTTTCCGGTTAACAGGCTCTGCACAGCTAGAGTTTTAAAGCCAACTGTAAGCTTTCGGTAAAAGCTTAATGTGACTATTTTCAATTTCACAAGGTTGTTTTTACAGTATCTATGTTGTAATGTAATTACAATACATTCAGTTAAATAGACTTGAGCATATTCAAGTGTAAAAAAAAACGAGATGAAAGACCACTGTAACCAGCGCCGTCAACAGGCTAGTGCAGAAATTCCTTTGAAAATACTGGGGTAAAATAAACTGTCATATTTTAAAGACATGGCGAGAGAAAAGGAGTTTAATGCAGTGCTTCTTGTCCGATCTAAGACCCACTTCATATATCTAACAGGCAGTGAAGATTGCTGATTTTTAAAGACAATTTTGTAATGGAAAAACAGTTCACCGGAAGCCACCGGGCTGCCTGGCTGAAAATTAAATGCCCCTATGCATATACTCCATTGTCATGCCATACAAAACCGCTGCTTTTAAGACCTGATTTCTTTAAATAACAGCAATCTTCACTGCCTGGCTGAGATATCTCAGACCAAACAAGAAGCACTGCATTCAATTATATTTTTCCATGCCATGTCTTTAAAATATGGAAATTAATCTTACCCCAGTATTTTTAATAGAGTTTCTGCGCTAAACTGAGGCTAATGACGGCGCTTGCGTTTAAATGGTCTTTTGTCTCTTTTTATGCTTTAACAGTCAAATGGATGCTTAAGTCCATTTAACTGAATGTATTGTAATTACATTACAACATCGATGCTGTAAAAGGAACCTTATGAATGTGAAAATAGTCACATAAAGCTCTTAACGGAAGTTCATCATTGGCTAAAACACTAGTGCATAGCCCATATTTTGTGACAAGTGGCAAAACTTGTTTTAAAGTTTATTTTATTAGTATATTATTGTTGTTTATCTATGAATTTTTCAAATGTTCTTTTTTTTTACAACATAATTTAGAAAAATCATGAAGCACTTTTTAATATTATTATTATTAAATTATTATGTTGGATTTTTTTATCGTTCAAATGGCCAAATTCAGAGTTCTGAGACAAGTTGGATATTTTATTTGCCTAATAAACTACAATAGGCTAGTTTTTTATTTTAAACAGGTTTCACAAACTAATATAAACATTAGTTATTTTAATAATAGATTATCTAAAAAAAGTGGTTTTGTAGTAATAATACACATTAGCATATTTCCTAACATTTTATATTTATTTGATTAGAATTCTAAAAGTAAAACACTGTAATATAAACTGTTTATCTGTGATATAATTTAAATTGCAATATAAAGCTTACAGTATAAATACACAGTTGTAAATAATTACTTCATTAGGAAAATAGTAAGGCAAACAATTTTTATAAATTATATTTTTTTATGTATGACACATTAGTGTTGCATGGATTGGATGTTTATCCAAATTTGACCAATCAGATAGGCCTCTCTATTTTTAAAACTGCCTCCACAATAGGTGCTAATTGTGATATTGGCTAGAACAGGCCCAGAGGTGAGCCTATATAGCGCCTCTGAGAAAACACTTGAAAATAATTACTAATGGCAAAATTCGAGACAAGTGAAGAAAATCATAGATATATACACTAGATATCGCATACGGACCCTGAGCATGCGTCAATAGCGCCGCCACATTTGTACAGTGCTCTTAGGACAAGTGTCATTCAGCCACACTAGTGAAGATTAAAGCCAATGTAAAGATGCTGGACTTTAGCGTTGTGTACAGGTGTAGAAATGAGCAAACAATGAAAACAAAGCACAAAGGCAGAACATATAGGTAATATTTTGTTTTTTTAAATTTCGTATGTCACAAACTTTTGTGCTAAATAAGTATTGTTGATAATACATTCACTGCACTGACCATAAGGCAAAGTAGCACCAACTCGCACTAAATACCAGGCTTATGCTAGTTTTGTTGAATAAAATAAGCAAACAATGTATATAAAGAATGACAACAAGATGCTGCGGTGCTAGAAACTTGTATTATTGTCGGCTATGTGAGCGAGTCGAACAGAGATTCATTCACGTATCTCTTCCTCCATTAGACTGAGAAATGAAAGCAGGAAAGGGTGTGTGTTTCAGGACATGGATTAGATCAAATTTAAATGGGAGAAAGGATAATACATTTGCATGCACACAAACACTCGCTCTTTGTCAGGAATGCCCATGCGGTCACTTATCTATCAATGTAAAAAAGTAATGTAAAATTATAGTTTTCCTAATTTAAAAAAAATTTGCATATTGACCTACGGGAAACTCCTGATCATAGATATATGTATATATGAGTAAATATCTCAGGCTCTGAATGGCCAGTCCTCCACTGCACCTTGGTCCCGCATTAATTTTAAAGGAGTGCTGCTCTTTACTAAAATGGCAGCTCTATTGACACATTTCTTCCAATAGACAACAATAGCGTAGGTGACATCTAATGTAAATATCTATGGAAGAAAATGACAACAGGGAACAAGATTGCAGGGTGTAAAAAAAATGCAGGGTTCCACACAATTCATTCATGTTGTCCCAACACAAATCAATTAAATTAACTTAACAAATTTAAGAGGATTGAACAAAAACAATTAAGTTGTCCCCTCCAAAAAATCAGTTTCAGCTCATTTAAAATAAGTAGTTTGAACAAGCAGTAAAATAATTTTGAGTATATCTGCTGAAGTTCTCAGTCATTCATGGTGTTTAAAAATCTGAATGTTTACACCTTGATAGTTTTTTTTTCTTCAGCCTAAATTAGACTTCATTAGATCAGAAAAATATCTATGACCTGTTTATTTTAGTATGATCATTACATAAATGAATGATAAACAAGCTAATAAAATTAGCATTTCTTTAGGGAAATGTTACATCGCAAGCAATATCGTTATTGCAGTACACAAAAACATCATCACATCTTTTCCCTATATCGTGTAGCCCTAGTTAAGGGATATATTTTTTATCTCTTAACTTAACTTAAAGAGGCATTATATCATGAACATCACAAAGTGTCCACCACATTCAACATCGCAAGCTCACACATAATTACAATACAACTATAGAAAAAAACAAAATACGACACTCCTCTGCTGTGAAATGTACACTTTTACTTAATGCTATTTTACAAAAACAGAACTGCAGTACATTCTGTCATAAATTACTGTAACAGGATGCAAAACAATGCAGTTTAATTTAAGTTTGGATTATGTCACACAAATGGTTTACAGTTCCATAACACCGGGGCACATATTAGTCAAAGCACAACACAGTCACAATTTTGAAATATCACGTCCTCTCCTTCGCATGGGTCCACCATGCTCACGGGAAGAGTCTCGCTTAGTATTGGGTACTTCGTCCGCACGCATCCAATCACCCTCTTTAAGTGGACCCTGAGGTGAGCTATCTTACGAGTCTCCTCCATGTTTTTTAAGACCAGCTTTTGTATTTTCACTTCTGCACACTAGTCCAACATCGTCCCCATTGCCGTGTCCTTGTTCGGCCAACACCAGATCTCCAGGCATTAGTTTATTAAGAAGGCCGCTACTTTCGATCACATCCTTGTCACATACACCTCCTCCCCACTCTTTGGAAATGAATGCAATGGCGCCACATGGCTTAATCCCAATGAGATACTTCATCGTGTGTTCTGTTGATGCTCTCTGAGATAAAATTGTCCACAATGATGACCACACGATTTCCAAAAGCTTCGACTAACTGACCAGACTTGCTGCCTTGCAAACATTGCCGTTTTGGCCAGTGCACCAAAGGGCTAAGGTGTGTAAACATTGCACTAATAGTGTCCCTGAATGGTGAGAGTTTTTGGCCCGTCTTTGGCAGGCAGGGAAGAAGCTGCTGCAGCAAACTTTCTAGTATGTGACCTTCTTGTCGTCGTCTATCAAAAAAATCCTCACCGATTCTCTTTTTGGAGAGCTGTTCCTTCAGGTGCTGGTTGCTTTTTTTTTTGCTCGTTCAAACTACTTATTTAAAATTAGCTCAAACAACGCAATTCTTGAGATTTCATTATGACAACAAATTTTTTTTATGTTCAATCCACATAAATTAGTGAAAAGTGTTAAGTTAACCTAATCAATTTGTGTTGGGACAACATGAATGAATTGTGTGGAACCCTGCATTTTTTACAGTTTATATATAATACATCTCACCAAATTCTATATTTTTAAAATAATTTAAATTTATTAATAAAATCTTTAAACATATGTGTGTCCCTGAAATGATTGTCCCCCGTTACTTTAATTGTAATCCCCATAAAATGCCTGCTCATTGCTCCTCTAGTCACATGATTCTCAGGAATTCTCACAATTATAATAAAAAATTGTCCATTATCTTCTTTTATTTTCAACATTCCAGAGAAGTTTTCTGTTGTGGTAAAGCATAACACGTCCACCCTGTTACCCATTTTTATAGGGGAAGTTTTTTTATTTTTTTGTAATTTTGAGAAATACAGTTTATAAACATGTTAATAAAATCATCCTCCGGTCATCATGCGCTAGCTCGTTTTCCACTCTATAAGTAGTAATGCCTGAGTTTTGCAAATGACCCTCTTGTTACTGTCCACTCTGTTACTGTTTTGCTTAAATATAGATCATTTTGAGGGATGTAAACAAAAACAATGGTCCAAACATATTTCCTGTTTTACATTTTTTATTTCTACAGCTTCCGAGAATTCAAAAAGAGCCACATATTGATAAATAATGTTATGATAGCTGTTTTAACATTAAGTTTTAACATTAAGCCTCTTGTTACAGTTATGAAATAGTTTGATAACAAGCAGGAAAATATTCAAGGGCCAATGACGTGACCACGTTGAAATGATCTATTGCATTGCGTCCATGGTATTGCTACTCATTATTATTAACTTATTTTATACAATCAAAGAAGATCAGTTTAAACCATGTGCATGATTTTGTCAGGGAATGACAACCTTGTCTGCTGCAGAAAAGCAGAGACAATACAGGACACATGGTGCAAACCAAAATAAAAATAAAAATTTATAATAATAATTTTATTTAGCAATTTTCAGTATTTCACAATTTTTACTGTAGTATTTGTATGAAATTTAAATTTGTCCCTTGTTTTTAATTAGTTTTTTTGACAATTGATGTTGAAAAACGTTGCTGTTTTTTTCGTATGATAATTCAGTAACCATTTTGTTATTGATAATCGAATGAGGGTGTGGCAAACAAGCTGCCTTAGTTATTTTATTGTAATGTCCACCCTGTTGCTTTGTGTCCACCCTGTTACTCATATTTCCACCCTGTTAATGATGTAGTTTTTTCATATTTATTAAATAAAATCAACATATATTACACAAGTTTTTCTAGTTACTTAAATCCAAAGAATGGACAAAATTAAGTCACTTAAAAAGCAATTTAATTTAATTGCATTCTCGTTTTATACTAAATGAAATGCATTGAATTTACAACATGCCATAAATCATAACTCTTTTTTTAGATAATTATTGTTTAGTAGTACGTTTTTAAAAATACTATTGCAGGGTAAAGTGAGGGACAATATAGCTCTTAGAAAATGTAAATATTACAGTAACTATTTATTTTAAACACCTTTTAAAAGAAACGAGAATGTTCTGTAACAGGGTGGACATTAGGCTTGTGTTACATGTGAAAATTCAGTAAAAAAAAATGCCAAACCGTAATATCCTAAGCTGGATAAATCTATTTTCTTTAGAGTTTAAGAAGTACTCCTTCAACTAAAATGATAAAATCCTGAAAATTTGTACATTTTTTCAGGGAAAGTTACAACTCTGAAATGGCACCGAAGAGTAGGAATGACCCATGTACCATATATAGAGCTGAGAGAGAGAGAGAGAGAGAGAGAGAGAGAGAGAGAGAGAGAGAGAGAGAGAGAGAGAGAGAGAGAGAGAGAATCAAGCAGGAGCAATGTGGGAGAGCAGAGAAATGAAGATATGTTTATATCCTCTGTCACCTGTGGTCTCTGTCTCCCATCAGCTGAAGACTTCCAAACAGGCTTTTGTAATGATGGAATTCCAGCTCTCTTTCATTGTCTATAAATACTTTTGACAAGAACCATGGTCCGTCAACAGAGGCTTGTAACAATTCATATGCCTTATTTGATCACTAAGCTTTCTAAAAAGAAAGAAATGTATTTTCGCCTTTAATAGATGGTTTGTCTGGTAACTGAATTATAAAAGTTATATCACTCATGAGGTATATTGTAAATATACACTCAAAATTTATTTTTTTTACTTGTTCAAACTACTTAATTAAAATTAGCTGAAACAACACAATTCTTGAGATTTCATTGGGACAACTTAATTTTTTTATTTTATCATTTATTTCATATTATATTATATTATATTATATTATATTATATTATATTATATTATATTATATTATGTTATGTTATGTTATATTATATTATGTTATGTTATGTTATGTTATGTTATGTTATGTTATGTTATGTTATATTATATTATATTATATTATATTACTTTATATTATATTATATTGGAAAACATCCATACAGACTTATTCACACACATACACTACGGACAATTAAGCTTACCCAATTCACCTATACCACACATGTTTTTGGACTTGTGGGGGAAACCGGACCACAGAAAGAAAACCCACGCCAACACGGTATATTATATTATTCATTCATTCATTTTCTTTTCGGCTTAGTCCCTTTATTCATCTGGGGTCACCCCAGCGGAATGAATCGCCAACTTATCTAGCATTTGTTTTACGCAGTGGATGCCCTTCCAGCCGCAACTCATCTCAGGGAAATATATTATATTATATTATATTATATTATATTATATTATATTGTATTGTATTGTATTGTATTGTATTGTATTGTATTGTATTGTATTGTATTATATTATATTATTTTATTTTATATTATATTGTATTGTATTGTATTGTATTGTATTGTATTATATTATATTATATTATATTATATTATAGTGACATGGCAAAGACCATTATCAGTAATGACGCAATGAGTTTATCAATGCAGGAGGAAAGGATCATCTCTCCTGCTGTTTCCAGAGAAGGTACACAGACGTACATCTTCATGCTCTCCTGTTCATGCCTTTCCTTTTTAAGGCAGCTTACATAAACGCTCTGTTCAATCTGTTTACCAACTTCAGGAGCTGAACTTCTCAGAATGTGACATTTTCTCAAGCTGTTATCAGGACATTTGCAAATGGCATCAGTGTGGTAATTTAGAGAATCCTGATGTGAACGCGCTTTTATTTTGCTCATCAGGTAATGGAACACATCTGAGGATTTGGGGAGAACATGGGGAGAACATGCAAATTCCACACAGAAATGCCAACTGACCCAGCCGAGGTTTGAACCAGCGACCTTCTTGCTGTAAGGCAAGAGCGCTACCCACTGCGCCCTATATAAGAAATTATAATGTGAAATTGATTAGGTAATACATTCACCTGTACGCTCTAAAAATGCTGGTTTGTTTTAACCCAATTCCGGTAAAATATGTATGGACAAACACAAATGTTGGTTTAAAAAGTCTCATTAAAGTTTCATTTTAAAAATTAACTCAACACTGGGTTTGTCAATATTTGACCCAAACATTGGGTTATGACAGCCCAGTATTTTTTATTTCTCTAAGCTAAATAATTTCTCCAACTGATCAAGTTCAGCACTTTTTGAGCCATACAGATGCTATTTTAGTATCATTCAAAATATATATATTTTTACTAATCTTAGATCTTTATTTATTTGTTTCTCATTTCTTATTGATTTTTTATTCATTTTGTTTTAATTTCAGTAGATTTTTAGTATCAAACGTATAATTTTATTTCAAGTTAAAGAAATCTGTGAAAGTGAAATCTTGTTAAAGTCTTTGTTGATTCTTTATTGATGGCAATTCCAAAAAACATCTTCAAAGCAGACCATATGCCTTTAGTGGTTCAATCGGAAAGTATTATCAAGCAAGAAGAATACTTTTGTGTGCACATAAAACAAAAATAACCACTTATTCAACAGTTTCTTCTCTTCAGTGTCAGTATATTGCACACATTCCTGAGTTCTGTGCACTGATGCATACCCCTGGGCCCGGTTTTTCAAAAGTAATCCACTAGGATTTTGGATAACGGATTGGATCAAATCTTAAAAATGGGTTTTTCATAAGAAAAAACGGATTACATAATCGGATTAGATCACGTAATCCAATCTTGGTTTTGATCCGGATCAAACCTTTAGTTTGGGTTTTTCAGACCTTTTTTGTAGAATTTGGATCACTTTGATCCAAAAAATCTGGATTAAACTGATCCAATCAGAAGGGTGGATTCAGCGTGGATTTCATGCCCAAAATGTGATGAAAACTTAAAAAATGTATCAAATAATCCTATATTTGGATCATGCCGCAGTATCTTACAAGAGATCATATTTATTCAAAGATTTTAATTGTATTTGTTTATCCGTCAGGTAGGCTTTAACGTATTCAGCCTTTCAGCATAGGCCTACAGTAAAGTAGAAAATATAAAATAATCCCCCAAACAGCTGTCAAAATTGACCAAAAACAATAAATTTAATTCTGTCACTAAATAAAATATATATACTCATCACAATGTAAAAATATTTTTGTTTTTAGAATATTTATTAGTGATGTATGCAATGATAACAGAATAACCAAAAAATGCAAAGAATGGCAATCACTGATTTTTGAAATCATTTTCAACAATTGCAAAAAGCGACTGAAAGGGCAGAAGCACAGCTTCATCTGACTCTGACCAAACTGCAGCAAACCGCCTCCTTGAGATCCGCCTCCTAAAGGCTTCTCCACATCAGATGAGGCAGTCTGAAACTATTGTGGAGTTTTTGGCATTAAGTCTTTTTTTAATTCAATACGTCTATATTTGAAATTATTTTTAGTTTTTTTTTTTTTAAATGTGTGTGTTTTCATTTCAAATAAAAATAAAGTTATATTGACCCCACACTGGCTATTTTTAATTGTTCTCTCTGTGTTGGTGTGGGTTTCCTCTGGGTTTTCCCCACAGTCCAAAGGCATGCACTATAGGTGAATTGAAAAAACTAAATCGGCTGTAGTGTATGTGTGTGAATATGAGAATATATGGGTGTTTCCCAGCACTGGGTTGCTGCTGTGTAAAACATATGCTGGATAAGCTAGCGGTTCATTCCACTGCAGTGACCCCAGATGAATAAAGAGACTAAGCCTAATGAAAATAAATGGATAAAGGAACATTTTAACTGTAACTGGCCCATATACAATGAAAGTCAGTGAGGACCAAACAATGCTTAAATGTCATAGTATTGACAAATTAAATGACTAACTAACTAATAAATTACACTTTTGGACCTACTTAGGACAGAGTATATAAAAAAATCTACACTTGTTCCTGGTGAACCCCTTTATTAATAAAAGAAGACCAAAAAATGCTAATCTTGCAGGTCCAGATAACTTTACTGTATTCATTAATCGGCAGTTTTCCACATTTTGTGATTCATGTTTTTATTTTTTCCTCATTTGTTTATGCTTTAGAATTGCATTATGAGACCTTGATCTTTTCTCCAACAACTTTTAAATCTCTAAACATTTGAAAAAGTGACTTTTATTGACATTTTTAATACTTTAAAGTGATAAATTGGTTGGTGTTGTATATTTTGGCACAAAAACCTTGTAATAAAGTACATATTCTGTTATTTTACAGACTTATTTCTCTATATATTATTTAATACACATATTATTATATTACACACAATATTATTATATTACACACATTATATTATGGGCGGCGCAGTGGCACAGTGGGTAGCGTTGTTGCCTCACAGCAAGATGGTCGCTGTCTCGAGTCCCAGCTGGGTCAGTTGGCATTTCTGTATGGAGTTTGCATGCTCCCCCTGTGTTTGCGTGGGTTTCCTCCGGGCGCTCCAGTTCCCCCACAGTCCAAAAACATGCGCTATAGGTAAATTGAATAAACTAAATTGGCTGTAGTGTACAATATGTTTGTGAGTGTGAGAATAAATGGGTGTTTCCCAGCACTGGGTTGCTGCTGAAAGGGCATCCGCTGTGTAAAACATATGCTGGATAAGTTGGCGGTTCATTCCGCTGCGGTGACCCCAGATGAATAAAGAAATTTAGCCAAATGAAAATAAATGAAATGAACACTTTAACTGTAATAGCACTGACCCATATACAATGAAAGTCAGTGAGGTCCAAACAATGCTTAAATGTCAAAGTATTGACAAATCAAATGACTAACTAACTAATAAATTACACTTCTGGACCTACTTAGAAAAGAGTATCTGAAAAAACCACCACTGATTCCAGGTGAAGCCCTTTATTAATAAAAGAAGACCAAAAAAAAGCTAATCTTGCACCACCTTTACTGTATTCATAAATCGGCAGTTTTCCACATTTTGTGATTCATGTTTTTATTTTTTCCCCATTTATTTATGCTTTAGAATTGCATTATGGGACCTTGATCTTTCCTCCAACAACTTTAAACCTCTAAACGTTTGAAAAAGTGACTTTAATTGAAATTTTTAATACTTTAAAGCAGGGGTCACCAAACTTGTTCCTGGAGGGCCGGTGTCCTGCAGATTTTAGCTCCAACCCTAATCAAGCACACCTGAACAAGCTAATAAAGGTCTTACTAGGTATATCTGAAACATCCAGGCA
Source organism: Danio tinwini (assembly GCA_903798205.1). NCBI lineage: Eukaryota > Metazoa > Chordata > Actinopteri > Cypriniformes > Danionidae > Danio > Danio tinwini. The sequence continues at coordinate 2,929,421 of CAIGQZ010000461.1, forward strand.
GGTGTGTTGTGGCAAGTTAGAGCTAAAACCTGCCGGGACACTGGCCCTCCAGGACCGAGATTGGTGACACCTGCATTAAAGTGATAAATTGCGCTGGTGTTATATATTACGGCACAAAAACCTTGTAGTAAAGTACATTTTCTGTAATTTAACAGACTTATTTCTCTATGTATTATTTATTACACATATTATTTTTAACTTAAAATGTCAATATAAGTTACTTTGTTAAACTGTAAAAAGTCGACACAGCAAGGATCAAGCTCTCATAGTGCAATTCACACCTGTAAATAAATGTACAACACTTGTGAATTACAAAGTACAGAGTTATTTAACAGATATTTAACATATATTTTACAGTGTATGATAAGTTCCACTCTTTTTCGGCTCATCAGAATCAGAATCAGAATCAATTTTTTTGCCAAGTGTGCTTCACACACACACAAGGAATTTGTTTTGGCAACAGAAGCTTCCAGTGTACATAAAGTGACGAGTGACAGCACAAAATTAAATATGAGAAAAGAAAAAGGCGATAAACATTAAACAGAGATGCAGTTAGTCAAAAAGATCTGGATGTTGAGTTGTATGTACAGATATGTTATAAATATACAGGTTATAAGGTGCTGTGTACCAATGCGAATGGAGAAAGTATTGCATTGTATATTGTTATAAGGTGTGGTGTACAAGTGCGTATGAGAAAGTATTGCACGCTTATTGCACAGTAGGGGAATATTTATTATTAAAAATATTTATTTATTAATTATTTTTATTTTACTCATAGTCAATCAGTCCAAAATTTGATTCCAAGACAAGTGCTGGTCAGTAAATTAAAGATATAGGGTATTAGAAATGATGTACTCGAGTTAGGATGGAGAACATGTTATGAGAGAGTGAGAGCTGGACAGAGGAATAGTTTGGGGCAAGGAAGGAGGGGGCAGAAGCCTACAAATAGCCTCTGATGAGCCATGTCATGCGCTCATTCTGTCTCTGTCCTCTCCAGTGGGTGTTAGTCTCCATCTGATTGCTCTTGTGCTCCAACATGAGCCACTCTTACGCCTCCTCATCCTCATACCGTCGAATGTTCGGTGGTCCCGGCTACATGACGCCACCAATGTCCCGTGGTGTGTTTGGCCGAGCCTCCACTGGTGGATCGGGCAGCTCTCGGGTCAGTTCCAGAGTCTATGAGGTCTCCAAGTCGTCTACTTCTTCTCCTGGTTTCTCAGGTTATCGAGCATCCTCCTACAGCATGCCCAACTTGTCTGCAGGCTATACTCGTTCTTATGGTGGGATGGGCGAGACGCTGGACTTTAATCTGGCTGATGCACTCAACCAGGAGTTTCTCCAAACACGCACTAATGAGAAAGCTGAGCTTCAGCATCTAAATGACCGCTTCGCCAACTACATCGAGAAGGTGCGCATGCTGGAGCAGCAGAACCAGGTGCTGGTGGTGGAGGTGGAGCGGCTGAGGGGACGGGAGCCCACACGCATCTCTGACCTGTATGAGGATGAGATGAGGGAGCTCCGGAGGGAAGTCGAAGTGGTGACCAATCACAGATCACGGGTGGAGGTAGAGCGGGACAACCTGGCAGATGACCTGCAGAAACTAAAACTCAGGTGAGATGCTGGGGGAGTGAATACAGTGAAAAAAAAACCTTCTGATCTAGCTGTCTTAAAGTTTTTTCAGTCTGTTAGTTTTAAGGATATCTATTAGCTAGTGGGCTCCAAAACAGTGATAAAATTAGTGTTTAGTAAATAGAAAACTGATATAAACATACAAAGCTTGCAGTTTGTCACTTATGCCTAAATGGATCAACGTTTTTTTTCCACGTCAGCTCATACTTCAGACAGTTTCTCAACAAATCTTGACCAGTCAAATGCTCTCTAGTATCTGACATGTCCTGCCTCATTCAAGATACTTTACTTTACATTTGTTTTTCATTTGATGTGCTTGAACTCAACACTAGCAGAGCTGTGATAAAAACAAAACGCTATAGGAGAATTACCAACCTATATTACACATGACGTCACACGAGTTCAACCGCTCATACCGGTTGCAAAAAAAAGACCGGTTGCAATAGCAAACATGCTGTGTTGTGCAGTAGGATGCCAAATAGAAAAACTAAATTTTACCGTACACCACACTGCTTTTAATGCCAACCGCAGACGTTTGGCTAACAGCCATCAGAAGAGCTGAATGGAGTGAGGACCTAACTAAAAATGCTCAACTCTGCAGTTCTCATTTTATATCAGGTAAGTTCACGCTATGCTGAATTATACACATTACTCATTTTTGATTTTTTGCAGCAACGATTTCAGCAAATACAGTTAAATATGATTAATTAAACTGCGGACACTAAATGCTAAGAATGAAATGTACAAATGTAAGTTCACGTACCCTGTCGTATGGGTGCAGCTCACTGTCAGAATGCAGTTGTTTTGCTTGTTGATGATTACCCAGGCCTCTGTCTTCTTTCCTTGTCTGACTAGGCAGAACCTCTCTTTGGCTAGGTTTTTAACACTACATAGTTTTGAATCTGGTAATCAGGGAACATTATTTCTTGCACATGACCACACAGAACACAATTGTTGGCATCCAAAGACTTGTAGGCCTTTAACTTCTCTCTTATAAAATCCCTTGGAGTTTCAATAAGATCAATTTCAGGCTGGATGCTTGGCTGATTTCGTCTTATCCAATATCCATTGGGAGGGTGCTATCGCAAATGGACCTGTCGGATGGATGCCGCTCACTTTAACGTTAATTTTGCAGAATAACTGTGCTTATCACTGAGTGACAAACAAACTCTGTACCACATCGGATGTCATTCCCTCGCTGTGCATGCATCCTTAATGTTTACAAACCGTTAATTCGTCTATTAGCTTTTTTAAGGGGAGGAACTAACCTATGTACCACCCTCTGTTCATTTTTCTGTTAAAATTGTCATCCATCCAATGAAAAAAGCACATTAAAATAAGCTGCCAGCTAAACTCCTGCTTCACACTTCAAAATAAAGGCTCCAAAATGGGGTTTTTACAACAGCCCCTTTCACACATACAGACCTTTCTTGAAAATTCATTTTCCGAAAAGGGAAGTTGTAACATTACCAGTAATTTGCCGGAATGATGTGCTGTGTGAACACAGAAGAAAGCTTGCCGGAAAGAGCGTGTTCACGTCTAGAACGTGCTGACGTAAGACGTCTACTTTCACCAATCAGAACACTCAGGCGCATTAACGTCCGCGTGGTTTATAAAAATAAAAGCCTTTGAATATTTTTCCAGACACATTTAGCTGCTAGATGTTACTCAGATAACGTTTCTATGTTTCTTCTTAATGCCAACTGTGTAAACAATTATCGATAAAATGCTTATGATAAACCGCTGTTTGTTTAACTTCAAGCTCTGCTTCAGTTGCTTGACGCGTGTGCACGTGAAGCAGCCAGTGAGCGCCGGCACACACATTATGTGCATCTCGACATGTGAGTGTTCCTTCATGTGTTTTCATATAAGTTGTTCACAATACTTATCCATTCATATCATTTGTAATGTAGTCATGTGTGTAAAAATTTTGCTGTGGTTCTTGTTTCTGCCTTGAGATGTCTCACAAAGCAGCTGCATGAATGCTAAAACTTTAAAAAAGTGAAACCATCAAGAAAAGCCTGACCCCTTCTATGTTCACAAATACAAGCGCAGCCGTTTATAGGTCATTTCTGGTTAATGATGTCAGAATTTACCGATATTTTGGAATGGATGTGTGAACGGTCTTTTCCGGAAAAAATTACGGAACGTCTTTGCCTGTGTGAACACCTTTTTAATGAATTTACCGGTAAAGTCGTTCCGGAGATTTTTTAAATATTTACTGGTATCACTGTGTGAAAGAGGCTAAAGATGTCATAGAAGAACCATTTTGCACACCCAAAATAACCTGTAACCATTGGCATAGTATTTTTTTTCCTACTATGGAAGTCAATGATTACAGGTTTTCAGCTTTCTTCAGAATATCTTCTTTAGTGTTAATAAAGAAACTCATAAAGGTTTAGAACCACTTGAGAGTGAGTACATTTTCATTTTGGATGAACTATCCCTTTAAAAAAATTTAAATGATTGAAAGAAACTTTGCCGACTAAGAAAAATATTATGTGCAACAGAAGTGTTAAAGGTTCTTCACTGAAACATATGCTTTTAAGAATAAAGGTTCTTTATTGGCATTAATGGATCCATGAAGAATGTTTAACATCTGTTTCACCATTCTATTCCACAACAGGCTCTTTCAAGTGAATAAAATGTTTCTTTGTTTTATATGTACGTATATAATTATCTTAAGGGCTGTTCACTGAATTATTTCAGGAAAACAAAAAACATTTTTTTTTATCATTGCTGTTAAAATCCGCTTTTTGCAAACATTTATTTTAAAGGGTTTAAAGATCCTTTTGATTTACATTTTTTTTGCTAAACTAGCTAAAGATTATCTAGGCCAGACTTCTTATCCAGACAACCATCTTAGTCTCAGAAATAAACAAAGCTGCCAGTGGGGAAGAAAATTTAGGGTCTACAACGGTACTGTATATATTACTGCCTAAAATACATATTAACAAAGCCATATTGGTTCCTTAAAGAAGTACAGATGTGTACCTTTTAAAAAACTATTTGCACCTTTATTTCTCGTAGTTTTTTTATTATTATCGAGGAGCACTCTTAAAAATATAGGTTACAATACTGTGTTTTTGCAATGATGTCATAGATGTCTTTGTCCCTAGGGTTTAAAGCAATTAAAAATCTACATGACTTTTTTACATTATAAATAATCTTTATATAAAAAGTATTTATTTTTAGAATTGAAATGAGCAAAAGGAATATGTAATCATTCTTAAACATTTAAAATTGGTGCAAATTTTATGCGCACATTTTTTTAGGTAGCTGTACAACTCATAGAAACACACAGTACTTACAATTCAGGGAACAAAAATGATCTGTTCCTGTCACAAACAAATCACAAACTCTATACTGCCCTGGACAGCAACGATAACAACAATTGCATGGTTGGATACATTTTGCTATTTTGTATGTTTTAGGTTCGGTGCTCTTGCTTACCCTTCTCTAAAAATAAATTGATAAGTGAACTTAAAATGTTCTTTTTTTGTTTTGGTAAAGAAAATCATACAAATCAAACCAAATTTACATTTAAAGGAACTCCTTGTAAAAGCACTGTTCTCATTAAACTGAGTGCTGAGAGGAACACAAACATCTGATTCACTTATGTGGAGATTTCACATGCAGAAACAGGTTATGTTTTAACAACTGGAGGAAAGACAAGTAAGCCGTTGAAATTAAAATTGTTTCATGGATTGAGAATGTTAATATTTAAATAATTTAAATGTTCGGTTTGAGTTGTGGGACATACTCATTTTTCATATTTGCGTTTGTAACAGATTCTGTTGCTTAGTTAAATGAATTATTTCACTGTTAAAATTACCCTGACAAGAATCTTATCACAGTTAATCAATGTCTTCCATATTTATTTCCAAAGGTAATTACCAAATATATCTTTAAATAAAAACAGTTCGGACCATAAACATCTCTTCTTAATCATCTATCCATCATGTTTGTATATCCACATTTTTTAGCCGTTGACAGATAGTTCTAATCAAATATTGAAGATTTAAAATACTGCCAATGTCTGCTGTCAACAGTTTACTAAAGTGCCAACATTAAATAAGTAAAATAGAGTTTTAGATGCTGAATAGAAGAACCATTTTGGGTTCCTTATATAGAACCTTTTAGTGGAAAGTTTTTAAAACAACCATTTGTTTAATGATCTAGGCCTTTTGTCAGTCAATATCCTTTTGTGTAGTGTTAAGGTTCTCAATAGAGCCACTGATGTCAATAAAGAACGTTTATCTTTTAAAAGTTGCTCAATTTTATCTGTTACTATATTCACAACGTTAATATAAACTCTTATGTGGTAAAAACATTACATGAGAGGTTTTTTTACAATAGAAATGTAATTTATAAGAGGAAGTTCTTGATTCATTTCTGACTGAATGAAATTAAACATTTGAAAGATTTAGTGACTCATTTATTAGGATTTGCTGCCATCTACAGACGGTTTTAACTTTCCTTTTAAAAATAGACCTGCTACGTTAATTACATTTTTAATCAGAATATTATAAATAAAATATAAATCTCACAACACTATTTAATTTTATTTGGTGTCATGATGAATGCCACTTCTGAGCAGCATTAAAAACATTCATAAACTACGTTTTTGTTACACACATGCACACCCGATCACCATTCATTTATTTAATTTTCAGTTTAGTGCCTTTATTAATCAGGGGTCGCCACAGCGGAATGAACCGCCAACTTACCCAGCACATATTTTACGCAGCGGCTGCCCTTCCAGCAACAACCAATCACTGGGAAACACCCATACACTCAAACAACCGCAGCATCCGGAGGAAACCCACGCGAACACGGGGAGAACATGTCAAACTCCATACAGAACTGCCAACTGACGCAGCTGAGGCGAACCAGCGACCTTCTTGCTGTGAGGCAACAGCGCTTACTATTTCCCCGACCACCATTCCCTGCTTTATTTTTAAAAAGTGTCTAGAAAATGTGTATTAATGTGACAGTTTTTAATATGCATGAAATGGAAGCAGTTGAAGAGAATTTTTATTGGTTAATGAGTCTGAGGGAGTGATTTGCACAGCTGTCACTGACTCTTAGAATCTTAACGTGTTCTTCAAACTTTGTCTCTCCACAGTGACCAAGCAAGCAAAAATATTCAAACATGACTTCATGGAGTCTACCATTTAATTATGAACAAAATACAACGTGCTGGCCTGGAGATGTTATTAAAGTCTTAAGGAAACTGCCTTTATAAAGAAAGCTATTGTGCTCTGAAACATGTTGTTTACAGCAGCCTAGCTTTACTTCCTATTCAGGAGTTAGTCAGCCTAAAAGTGCTGGCCTTCCTCCATCTTCCAGAGGGAAAAGCATTTGCGTGAAGGTTGTTGTACACCTTCACTCTATAAAAGGAAAGGAAAGAGACTGACTGTAATATGATATACACGACTCTTCTTTTTCGACAGGCTTCAGGAGGAGATCGCGCTGAGAGAGGAGGCTGAGCATAATCTGTCTGCTTTCAGAGCTGTGAGTGTCCTAAAACAAAAACCTACTTATTTGATTTTCATGTTTAAAGTAGAAAGACAACTAAAACCTTTCAATTTTGATATTTTGTGCGTTTTGGCTTTTGATAAAGGGTTTTCCTCCCTCAATATGTAAGAAAACTTCCAGCATACACTTTTAAGTGCTTTTTAATGCACTTTATCAATTTGTGTTTGTAGATTTCAATTACAATATTGTTTTTCCTGCATTGAGCTGTACATTTCCACTTTAGCAGCACTTAAATCACTTCAGTTATATCCATATCTGTGTTATGAAGGTACATAACAAAGTTTACAAAGGGAACATACATAAAAGAAAAAATGCTTAATGCATTCAATCAACTGGCCAACTCTGGACCGGCTATGCTTACTTCACTTGTGTATTTAAGTCTATTTTTAGGCATCTGTTACCAATTTCATAATCAAATTTCCTACGTAAAGTCGAGTAAGTCGAGTAAGATCGCGTAAGAAAAAAGTTTTTTTTGAAGGGGAGAAAACATCTCCTGCTTAGAGACACAATATTGGTTTTTCTGTGATACTCGAATCAAACAAACTCGAATCTGCTAAATCGGTTCACAAATTTGGCTGAACAATTAATTCGTGACCAGGACTGATTTGATCACATCTGTTCTCGAGTCAACAACTCACTGATTCAAATGATTCAGTCAGAACAAGTCTCCAGTAAAATGACTCACTGAATCAAATGATTCAGTCAAGAAGAGTCTCCAGTAAAACGACTTACTGATTCAAATGGTTCAGTTAAACTTAGTTTCCAATAAAACGACACACTGATTCAAATGATTCAGTCAGAAAGAGTTTGCAGAAAAAAATGACTCACTTATTCAAATGATTCAGTCAGAAAGAGTCTCCAGTCCAATGACTCACTTATTCAAATGATTCAGTTAGAAAAAGTCTCCAGTAAAATGACTTACTGTGTCAAATGATTCAGTCAGAAAGAGTCTCCAGTAAAACGACTCACTGATTCAAATTGTTTAATTAAAAAGTGATTCCAATAAAATGGCTCACTGATTCAAATGATCCTGTCAAAAAGAGTCCCCAGTCAAATTACTCACTGATTCAAGTGACCCTGCTAGAAAAAGTTTCCAGTAAAATAATTCCCTGATTCAAATGATTCAGTCAGAAAGAGTATCCAGTAAAAGGACTCACTGATTCAAATAATTTAGTTAGAAAGAGTCTCCAATAAAACAACTCAGTGATTCAGATAATTCAGCCAGAAAGAGCCTCCAGTAAAATGACTCACTGCTTCAAATGATTCAGTCAAAAAGAGTCTTCAGAAAAACAACTAACTGATTCAAATGATCTAGCCAGGCTAAGTCTCCAGTAAAATTACTCCCTGATTCAATTGATCCAGTCAGAAATAGTCTCCAGTAAAACGACTTAATGATTCAAATGATCCAGCCAGAAAGAGTTTTCAGTAAAATGACTCACTGATTCAAATAATCAAGACAGAAATAGTTTCCAGTAAAATTACTTCCTGATTCAATTGATCCTGTCAGAAAGAGTCTCCAGTAAAATGACTCACTGATTCAAATGATCTAGCCAGAAAGATTTTCCAGTAAAATGACTCCCTGATTCAATTGATCTGGCCAGAAAGAGTCTCCAGTAAAATAACTCACTGATTCAAATGATCCAGTCAAAAAAGAGTCTCCAGTAAAATGACTCACAGATTCAAATGTTCCAGTCAGAATAAGTCTCCAGTAAAATGACTCCCTGATTCAATTGATGCAGCCAGAAAGAGTCTCCAGTAAAATAACTCCTTGATTTAAATGATCCAGCCAGAAAGAGTCTCCAGTAAATTAACTCACTGATTCAAATGATCCATTCAAAAAGAGTCTTAAGTAAAATGACTCACAGATTCAAATGATCTAGTCAGAAAGGGTCTCCAGTAAAATGACTCCCTGATTCAATTCATCCAGCCAGAAAGAGTCTCCAGTAAAATAACTCACTGATTCAAATGATCCAGCCAGAAAGAGTCTCCAGTAAAATGACTCACTGATTCAAATTTAATGTGAGTTTCAATAAAAGATTCACTGAATATTCAAACAAAATCTAAACTTATCTTTTCTTGCCAGTTAAACATTCATCAGTACATTAAAAATCAAGTACTTACTCTGAGTCGAGTAAAACTGAAAAAGAAGACTTTATACATTTACTGGAGTGAAACACATTTATTAGGGTATCTGTAATTTTACTCAAGTCCCTGATTTGTATTCTTTGTCCACCACTGCAACTGGGAAGGCGATGATAACCAATAGTTAACTGAAATATATACTTTGTACCGTACTCACCTGTCTTGCACAGAACATTAGAATATGCCATAGCTTCATTATGGTGTCACATGATCACTCACAGGACGTGGATGCTGCCACTTTGGCCCGTCTGGATCTGGAAAGACGTATAGAGACTCTTCAGGAAGAGATCGCCTTCCTCAAGAAGATTCACGAGGAGGTCAGTAAACGTCCAGACTTCATTTTGTTCATTGTCGATGAAAACCTAAAATGTTGTCATAATGGGAGTAACTAACATTTTAATAGGCCTACTATTAAAACACTCAGTCAAGTCAACTAAAACGTAGCTCTTTCTTGTCTTGATAATAACCAGTTTGTTCTGTTTTCAATTTTAATATTAATTTTCGTTTAATAATTGGTGTCTGACTTTTTCATCAGCCATTATGCAAAATGTCAAGGTCATGTGACCAGAAATTTTTATAATTTTTTTTTGAAGGATTGAAATATTTTCAGTCTCTTAAATAAATAACTTAGTTTATTTTCCCTCTTAAAATAAGTAGCTTCTCCGCATTTTTAAATGACATGTAATCAGCTTTAAAGTACATGAAAGCAAAACTAACCATATTTACCTTCTTCTCCACGTAAGAGTGGGGTTGTTGCTAGATTGGATACGGTTGCGACCGGAAGTTAATGAGTATTATTTATGTTATCTAATAAATTACCCAATAAATAGCATTTTTTGAACCCCCACCCCACCCCTAAACCCAACCTTCACAGTGCTGTAAAATATTAGTTAATGTTATACAGTGTCATAAAAAAATGCTGATATATTAATGTGCATATCGCACTTCCGGGCGACCGCATATCCGATCTAGACTTTACCGTACGAGTGGGTGCAGCCATTTAAATCTTGTTGGCTTGAGACTTCCAGTCTCATTCACTTCCATTCATTTTTAGACATTAAAAACAGCTCGTTCTGCTGCTTGATGTTGCAAACTGATATTTTCTTATTATATTATTTCACTTTTTATGTATAGTCATGCAAACACGTGTTTGTAGAGCGAGTAGTTTGATCGTTTTCTGCCATTTGTTATTCCTAGTTATTTCTCCCATAGACAACTGAATCTGAAGTTCTAAAACAATCGCACAAACGAGCGCACTTCCACATTGAAGAATGAGGTCAATAGACATTTGTTAGCACACATTGCTAATTTTGTGGTGAACAATTCATCTGTGCATTAGGAAAAAAAATTGTTTGCACTTGTAATCTTTAATTGAAATCTGAAAATGCACTTACTGTTTGTTTTCAGTAAAATTCTCAGGCCCTGTTTACACTTATATGCTTTTAGTTTTAGTTATAGAATGAAAACAATCCACGTCCACACTGGTGTTTCATCTAGTGCAGCGATCACCAAACTTGTTCCTGGAGGGCCGGTGTCCTGCAGATTTTATAGCTCCAACCCTAATCAAACACACCTGAGGCAGCTTATCTAGATATACTTGAAATATCCAAGCAGGTGTGTTGAGGCAAGTTGGAGCTAAACCCTGCAGGGACACCGGCCCTCCAGGACCAAGATTGGTGACCCCTGATCTAGTGTTTCTAGCTCTCCGTCCACACTATTCCGCTGAAAACACACATCACGTGACCACACACACACTGGCATGTGCTGCAGCATATGCGGAGGTCTGAGCCTCCAGGCAGGCAGCGAGTGCTGAGAGCACACCTACCCAGGTGAGAGCAGCGCACGTTGGACAGTTCATCAAGGATATAATCGCTGGATGTCATCTCACTATATTTGTTAAATGTGATATTTATTCCTCTAGTCTCTATCTAACGACTTTTTAGTTTTTTTGAATCTACTACTTACGTGACGTGTTTTAGCTGACCGCAAAGTTAATATATTAATTTACTTAACCACATACACTGATTCTGCACATTTGACTGACCGCTTGCCTTTATTTTCTATGTTGAATAAACTTATTGTATGTTGTTCTTTTATAATGGCCATAATTGATTATTAAAACTGATATTTAGCAAAAGAGATTATATTTTTCGTATTTTTCACTGAAAATGAAAGGAGGCAATTATGTTGTAGGCTCTAAATAAATATATTATATATAGCCAGGGTGATGTGAATGAGGTTATAAAGTGCATTGTTCCCTCTGAAGGTTTACCCGACGTGTCCTCGGGAGTTTGTTTTCCATATCAAACTTTTTGAAGTTTGAACCTACAAGGAAAGGATGTAAGAACTTTGTGTAGGCTACTTAATATTGAGGAAAAAGCCCCAATCAGATTGCGAATGTCTGCACACTGCAATAAATGCTTTTCTTACTAAGATTTTTTTGTCTTGTTTCTAGTCCAAATATCTAAAAATTCTTAAATCAAGAAGAATTTTCTAGACAAGCAAAACATGTTGTCTTGTTTTCAGAAATAATATGCTAATGTTAAGTCAGTTTTTCCTTAAAACAAGCTAAATAATCTGCCAATGGGGTAGGGGAGCGCGGGGCACAAAGTAACGTGGGGTTAAATGTAACACAAAGTTTTAAGGTATTTGCTCAGGGTTAACCATGGCATGCTTCCAAGGTTTTCACCACAGTGTCGGCAGACGTCTTCCTGCCAATTATTGAACATTTTGGGCAAATTTGGATGAGAAACACAGGAAAAACCATTTTTGCAGCATAAAAGTGTTTTTTATTACAGTCGATATTTTTTATAAAAAAATAAAAAATAAATAAAAATGGGTGAATGTATGTAAAATCGTATATTGTTGTGATCTTCTAGGCTAAAAGATGAAACCTTTTTGAAAGATGTATAAAACACAGAGAGACTGCTAGCCAGTTTTGATTAAAACGACACAGCGGGGTTAGTTATAACAGGGTGTTACAATTAAGCCACACAGTGTCGTACACCAATTAAACTAACAAAATATTTTTTTGAATTTTGAGTGTAATGTTGAGAACTTTTTAAATTAAAATGTTTTTAATAGAAAATATTGTTTTAATAATAAAAAAAATAGTTTTATTGCTAATAATGCAAATAAATGCATTGTATAATAATGGATAAATGGATAATAATGCAAATAGATTCAAATATGTTTAACCAACAAACAAAATAAATAAATAAACATACTGTGCTATGTAGAATAAAAAAGAATTAAGCCAATTACTGAGGAAATATAGCTACTATTTAAAGTAAACTGAATTTAAATTAATTGTGTGAAACCTGCCTTTATAAGCATGTGTTGCAACTAATCCCGTCTGTTACAACTTGCCCCGCAGGTGGAGTAAATAGTAACATTTTTACTCCTGGCACTTTTGGCAATACAGCACAGAAACCATAGGTCCGGCGTTCATAATTCCAGTGCTCATTTGTAGGAGAGGCTTGTGTGTTATTGGTAAAAATATATATAGTTTGTCTAACCCTATTACTTTGTTCATTATTTGACCAAAACCAAAAAGTGTTACTTTGTGCCCTGCTCTCCCCTAAGCAAAATAATCTTGTTTTTCCTTTTGACATAAGAATATTCTCCTTACCCCACTAGCAGATTATTTTGCTTGTTTTAAGGACAAACTCACTTCAATTTGGCATGTTATTTTTTAAAACAAGACAACATGTTTTGCTTGTCTAGAAAAATATTCTTCATTTAAGAATTTTTAGATATTTGGACTAGAAACAAGACGAAAAATTTAAGTAAGAAAAGTATTTTTTGCAGTGCAGCCTCCGTTTTCAGATGTTTCCGTTTCCCCCCATCCACACTGACACAGAGCAGCAGCGTTTTAAAACCAAAACGGCCTCTTCAGTGTTTTCAAAACGTTCTGGGCTGGAAAACTCCAAGGTAGTGTGGTCGGATGGTGTAACCGTAGCAAAACTTATTCGTTTTAAAACTAAAATGTTTTACGGGGCCTCAGATTATGTCTGTCTGAGGTATTAGGGCGTGGTTATCACACTTAGCCACTTAGCAACTATCAGTTTCGATAGCTATGACAACGAACAGAAAAGGTGAGGAGGAGGTATCTGTTAAGTTGTAATAACTCTCAGGAAACACTTTTCTGATCTTTACCGCATTCAATAAGCTCGCAGTAGAAAAAAAAAACAAGCCACGCCCACTGTTTTCTCAATTAATATTCTTTTTCTTTTAGAAACTGAATCAAAAACGGTCGCACCTTCTGTTTTATGAGAACTTTAATTACAAGCTACTAACTCTGTAATGGAGTTCAGCTCAAATTAGAAACGTTAGCTTTCAGAGCTGCATCTGTTTCTAGAGTACACAGCTTTTAAATACAGAATGATATGCTTGTTTTCAAGGCCAGCTGTTTGTGGATGTGATATTAGTCCAATTACCAGTAGTGCTGTGCTGCTTCATTACAACACACCTTTATTACACAGCCTTTTTCTCTGTTTGTGTGTAGGAAATCCGTGAGCTGCAGGCGCAGATACAAGAGACCCAAGTCCAAATCCAGATGGACATGTCCAAACCAGACCTGACCGCTGCCCTGAGGGACATCCGTGCCCAGTATGAGGGCATCGCTGCCAAGAACATCGCAGAGGCTGAAGACTGGTATAAGTCAAAGGTAAAACACACTAAAAACATTAAACATATTATGCAGCACAACGGTTTTCAAGATTGATTCCATGGTGGAGGAAAGTCCTTACCCCAAGTGGAGGAGTTCAAGTATCTTGGGGTTTTGTTCATGAGTGAGGGAAGGATTAAACATGAGATTGACAGGCGGATCAGTGCAGTGGCAGCAGTAATGCAGACGATGTACTGGTCGGTTGTGGTAAAGAAGGAGCTGAGCCGAAAGGCAAAGCTCTCGATTTACAAGTCAATCTACGTTCCTACTCTCACCTATAGTCATAAACGTTGGGTCATGATCGAAAGGACAAGATCCGGGATACAAGCAGCCGAAATTTGTTTCCTTCACCGGGTGGCAGGGCGCACCCTTATAGATAGGGTGAGGAGCTCTGTCACCCGAGAGGAGCCAAGAGTAGAGTTGCTGCTCCTCCACATCGAGAGAAGTCAGCTGAGGTGGCTCGGGCATCTGTTTCAAATGCCTCTTGGACGCTTACCTAAGGAGGTGTTCCAGGCATGTCCAACCGGGAGGAGGTCTTGGGGAAGACCCAAGATAAGCTGGAGGGACTGTCTCTTGGCTGGCCTGGGAATGCCTCAAGATCCCCCCAGAGGAATTGGAGGGAAGTGCCTGGGGAGAGGGAAGTCTGGGGTTCCCTCCTGAGAGCTGCCCCCATGACCCAAAATATCATAAGGATTAACTTGCTAGCATTACTAACTCTATTATTTAAGTTGATCTAACAATAATAACATACTGAAATACTTAAAACATTAATTTCAGCACATAATAATTCAATACACTATTAAAACCAAAATCTACATCAGTAAACATGATAACTTTGATAACTTTTTATATTGCACTGTAAAGTTTTATTTATTTTCTGATCTCTCAGAAGATTACAGTATATTCAAAATTCCGCTGCATGGGTTCTGACACACACATCATCACGTCATCATATTACTCCTGTATTACACCAATTACACTGGCTTCCTAATAAATCACAGATTGATTTTAAGACCTTGATTTTAACCTTCAAAGCAGTGCATGGGCTAGCACTTGGTTACATCTGTGACCTGGTGACTCTCGCCACTCCAGCTTGCAGTCTTCATTCGGCATCGGGACTTACCCTAATCAACCATGCTGCAAACTCAAGACCATAAGTGGGAGAGCTTTCTCATACAATGCGCCCAAGCTGTGGAATGCACTACCCATCAGCATTAGGAATGCCGCCTCTCTGGAGTGTTTTAAAAAACTTCTTAAGACTCACCTTTTTAGCATTGCTTTTAACTTAGGTGACCAATTTGTTAACTTTTTTATTCTATCTTATGGTTCATATTCTCTGTTATTGCATCTTTTAATTCTTGTGTTTTGCTTGTCTTGCTTGTATTGTTAGTATACCTTGTAGCGCTTTGAGTTTAAGAAAAGCGCATAACAAATAAAATTTATTATTATTATTATTATTATTATTATTATTATTATTATTATTATT
>CAIGQZ010000461.1:2944897-2982093 GCA_903798205.1 Danio tinwini
TTATTATTATTATTATTATTATTATTATTATTATTATTATTATTATTATATCCATTAAATGGCCAAATGTTACATAGATGTGTGAGCTTTGCAGAAGAACATTATTGGTTTTGTTTTGCTTTTGTACGGATAATTTTAATGTTAAAATATTTTTTTTATTGCAGCTTGGTCAAACTACTTTATGTGATTTTTGGGACAACTTAATTGTTTTATGTTAAATCCACTCAATTTTGTAAAAACAATTGTTATTTTAATTAACTTGTGTTAGAACAACATGATAGAATTGTGTGAGAAAACAGCAGTGTTGTTTGGTCTAGTAACATTACATAAACTGTAAAAATAAAAATTTTATAAATATGGGGTGGGCGGCGTGGTGGTGGCACAGTGAGTAGCGATATCGCCTCACAGCAAGAAGGTTGCTTGTTCAAGCCTTAGCTGGGTCAGTTGGCATTTCTGTGTGGACTTTGCATGTTCTCCCCGTGTTCGCGTGGATTTCCTGCAGGTGCTCTGGTTTCCCCCACAAGTCCAAAGACATGCGCTATAGGTGAATTGGGTAAGCTAAATTGTTCTTAGTGTATGTATGTGCGTAAATGAGAGTGTATGGGTGTTTCCCAGTGATGGGTTGCAGCTGGAAGGTTAATTTCGCTGTGGCGACCCCAGATTAATAAAGGGACTGAGGTGAAAATAAATTAAATGAATGAATAAATATGGGGTGATGATACTTCACTTCCACCCACTGTAGAAACGTGAAGCCAGAATGTCTTCTGCTATCATCTTGTGTCTATGTCATTTGAAGCCTGAGAATGCAGTGCAATGATGTAAAAAATGTTTGGAACAATGCTTTTAAAGATTTGATGAGTTTGCATACACTGTAAAAATGATTAGTTGACTTTATTCAAAAAGGCGAGTAAACCTTTTGCCTTAAAAATATTAGGCCTAAGTAAATTAACTCTCTGATTTCATCTCAAATATTTTAATTTGTGTACCAAAGATGAACTTAGGTCTCAGTGTTTTGGAATGACATGAGGGTAAGTAATAATAAAATAATAAATTTATTTTGGTGAACTAACCCTTTAAGTTAGAAAAACCTAAAGCATATCACAATACAGTGAATGAGAAAAGGAAAAAAAGGAGAGCAGAACAAGCAGCTCATCACTATTTCCCCCATCAGGTGTCGGATCTTAACCAGGCTGTGAGCAAGAATAACGAGGCCCTCAAACAATCCAAGTTGGAGACGATGGAGTACAGACACCAGATCCAGTCGTACACCTGCGAGATCGACTCCCTCAAGGGCTCTGTATGTGTATCTGCTGCGGGACGCATCTGCTTTGCTCTTTCTCCATGCGGCAGCATTGACCTCTTTCTCTCTCCCTCTGCAGAATGAGTCTCTGATGAGGCAGATGAGGGATATGGAGGACCGACATGGCCGTGAAGCTGGCGCTTTCCAGGACACCATTGCCAGGCTTGAGGCGGAGATCGCCAACATGAAGGACGAGATGGCGCGGCACCTGCGGGAATACCAGGACCTGCTGAATGTGAAGATGGCCCTGGATGTGGAGATCGCCACTTATAGGAAGCTGCTGGAAGGAGAGGAGAGCAGGTACAGACAAAAGCACAGGAATCCATTCGTTTGAGATATATCCAGCTGCAGGCCTGCAGACCCACACTAGTTTAACGCCACTAGATCCAAACTCTAGAGGTTGGGCTGAACAATAGTTGTGTAATGGCAGATCAGTCGCGGTTTTGTATGGTTAAATGAGCTGTCCTAAGATTGTCGAACTGAATTGTGTGTACTGTATTTATTATTTCAATCAGCTTAGACCCTTATTTATTAGGGGTCACCACAGTTTAATCAACCGCTAACTATATTGGCATGTTTTAAACAATGTATGCGCTTCCAGCCGTAACCCAGTACTGGGAAACACCCACACACTCTCACATTCACACACACTCATACACTATGGCCAATTTAGTTCATTTACCTATACTTCATGTCTTTGGACTGTGGGGGAAACCGGAGCACCCAGAGGAAACCCACGGGAAGTTGGGGAGAACATACAAACTCCACACAGAAAAGCCAACTGGCCTAGCTGGGACTCAAACCAGCGACCTTCTTGCTGTTAGGTGACGATGCTAACCACTAAGCCACCATGCCACCCAGTATTTATTGACAATGCACAAAATACTACAAATACATAATTCGATTTTTTATTGATCTTCATTTTGATCAATTCAGAACATTTTTTGACTGTAGCTTATGATGAGATATTTAGTTCATGTTTGTTCAACTGGTTGGTTTTATTGATGTCTACCCCTACCTCAACACTAAACCTGTAACCTTACAGTAACCTGTTGTGTTTTATTAATGTCTACTCTTACCCTACCCCTTACTGTAAACTTATGTTTTGTTGATGTCCACCCCTACCCCAACCATACCTGCCAACACTCCCGTTTTTCCCGGGAGTCTCCCGTATATCAGACTCACCTCCCGGTTTGTCATTTCTCCCAGAAAACTCCCGGAATTTCAACCCCTTCCCCCAGTCCTCAGGTGATTGGAACAATCTGGTAACACCCCATTTACATGGGGCTTCAGCGTAAATGCTTGACAGAGAGCGTGTCTGAAGTTGGGGCTGACGCGATCGTCATAGCAGCGCCAGCCAATGAATATAGTCAGCAATCGGCTACTGTCTGAACTGGTGTATTTGCATACAGCGATGTGATTGACTGGCGCTTCCGTCGGCACTTGAAAAATTGAGAAAGTCCCAACTTCTCAAGCGAGCCGACGGATCCACAAAACACCAGACGTCACCCATTCAAAGTGAATGGGAAGCGTTGAAGCTGACGCCCCCTGTGAATCGCCGACAGACCAGGCACCCCTTCCAGTCGCTCTGCTCACCCCCCTAACACCCCCCTCTCCCGGATTTTCAGAGACAAATGTTGGCAGGTATGACCCCAACACTAACCCTCTTCCCCTTACAGCAGGGGTGTCCAAACTCGATCCTCGATCCTCCTGATGTCCTTCAGATTTTAGCTCCAACTTGCCTCGACACACCTGCATGGTTGTTTCTAGAAAGCCTAGTAAGAGCTTGATTAGCTGGCCCAGGTGTGTCTGATTGGGGTTGGAACTAAACTTTGCAGGACACCGCCCCTCCAGGACTGAGTTTGGACATCCTTGCTTTGCAGTAACCTGTTGTGGTTATTAATGTCTACCCTAAGCTTTCCCTTTACTGTAAACTTATTAGGGATGTCCAGATCTGATCACGTGATTCAGAATCAGGCCCGATCACATGGTTTCAGACTTGATCGGAATCGGACGTTACCTCCCAATCAGGACTAGAATATATACAGTTGAAGTCTGAATTAGTAGAATTTATTTTTTTCCCCAATTTCTGTTTCTAAACATAATAGTTTTAATAACTCATTTCTAATAACTGATTTATTTTATCTTTGTCATAATGACAGTAAATAATATTTGACTAGACATTTTTCAAGACACTTCTATACAGCTTAAAGTGACATTTAAAGGCTTAACTAGGTTAATTAGGTTACTAAGCAGGTTAGGGTGATTATCCAAGTTCTTGTATAATAATGGTTTGTTCTGTAGACTATCGAAAAAATATCTAGCGTAAAGGGGCTAATAATTTTGTTATTAGTTATAGATTTGTTATTAGTTATAAATTTATTGTTATAAAAAAAGTTAAAAACTGCTTTTATTCTAGCCAAAATAAAACAAATAATACTTTTTCCAAAAGAAAAAATATTATCAGACAGATTGTGAAAATTTCCTTGCTCTGTTAAACATAATTTGGGAAGTAAAAAAAATAATTTAAAAAATCTAAGGGCTAATAATTCTGACTTCAACTGTATATATATTCTCATTATTTTAACACATCTATTGGTATGTGGTGGCAGTTAGACCTCTTTCTTGACCTCAAACAGAAACAGCAACGCATGCAGCATGACGTCACTTTGTTGCAGAGACGCTATTGGTTAACAGTGTTGGGCAAGTTACTTCTAAATTGCAATACATTACAGATTACTTGTTACTGTTATTTAAAAGTAATCCCTTACATTACAATATTACTATCTCAAAATTGTAATATGTTACATTACTTTTTAGTTACTTTCACCAAAATAACTACAGAATTAGAACTTATCCTGAAACGACCAAATACTGCAGAGCATTTTACATTCAGTAGAAAGCGATATGATGTAGCAGAATGACTGTGACCTATCCAGACTACTAACAATATAGTAGATAATTGGCAACGTGAAGGCTCAAGATAATGCAAGAAAGGATGACAGTCAGAATCACAAATGATCTGTTAAAAGTATGGTAGAGGTAAAGTGGTTATCTTGCAATATCTGTGAATAGTTTGACTATATTCATATGAGACACAACAGGCCTATATGTAAACTCCAATGCCATGACAAAATGCTGATTTCTTTCCTCTTCTTATTGTTGCCATTATTGTATTCACTTTAATTTCAAGTGGCTCACAACACAAACTGTCATGCACAAAGTGAGCATGATGAACATGGCTTTCTCAATATATTGCTCGTGCACCGATTTCCTCTGTTTGTGGACAAAACTGCTTGCGAGCTCTCAAATATACGCTGCTCGCACACAAATTTTCTCACGTTTTCTCAAATGTGCGCTGCTCACGCACAAATTTTCTTGCGGGCTCTCAGTACACTCGCTCAGTGAGATTATATGCAGACTCACAATTTGTGTCCTGTGTTCCTTCTTCCTTTTGTGATTTTTGATATGATTTATATTGGTGCACTATTTATTAACAATAACTACAATAGAATTTTTTATCTAATAAACCAACAGTTTTGGCTGTATGTTATATGATGAGATATTTCCAGTTTTAAACACTTAAAGACACAGAGAATACACGTTGGATGTAAAGAATACGTTTTATTTTAAAAACATTTATTAAACATCTAAAAGGTGCACCATACTAATCAAATCAAAAACATTTAAACTAAAATATAACGAACGCAAGCAGAAATGTTACTGTTAGAGAAAATAGGCAAACACTTGATGTGGTATTATAGTCTACTGTACTGTTCACTCTTCAAATACATCTCACTATCAATCTCATTTTATCATGGCAACTAAAATAAAGTGAACTAGTCTCTGCTGTCTTCCACATTGTTGATGAGATTGTGGAGGACATTTTCCCTGTCATCCTCTTCATTTTGAGGAGAAGCTGTTCCACAGGGTCCCTGAACACACATAGTGTAGTGTTTTGAGCAGTACTATAGTAAAGTACTTCAATTAATCTGTTGTGGTAATACTATAGTTGCTATAGTAACACAACAAGTGTAATATAAACAAATGACCCAATGCTCTAGTTTTTTTTTTTTTTTTACAATATAGGGTATATTATTCTACGATCACCACACTTTACTGTAGTAAACTTTGTATTTCATTTTATCAGTTCACTGTTCTTAATACTACAGTATGCTGAAGCATTCACTAACAAGTTGTAAATAATAATAGCCTAAAACATAGGCAGTATACCTAACACTCAAAAACAATAGTATTTATTATAGATTATAGAAAATAGTGTAGCAATATATAAACTATATCAATATTCTTGGGATAGCAATTTAACAGGAGGATCTCTGAAGAGCAAAAGCACGAAAAGAGGAAACACAAGGCACCCAGTGTTTTGAGTGCACACGAGGAGTTTTGTCTACGAACAGAGAAAACCGAAGCGTTCGCTCGCTCGTATTACATGAATGCGCTCTCGACTTGTAATACTGCGCTTACAATGAAATAATGTGCACATACGTCCATCTCGCGAATGTATTGTCTTCTGCCATTTTCATCTATTTGCCGCTTTTCCGCTGCGCATTAGGGCTTAACGTTACTGCGAACTGGGCTGAGCCAATAGCCCCGGATCTCAAGCTCAGAGGCTGAAATCATTCCGCCTTCAAAGTAAAGAGTTCCAATAGCCAGAGGGAGATTAATGACAACACACACGTATGTTTACTCACCACAAACAGGAAATAGAACTGCAGTATTTTTTATTTGTTAATGTCTTGCGGAAGAAGTTTGTTGTAACGCACGTGTTACTGAACATGTACCGAGTAAAATATTACTGAAAGTGTATTAGTAATGCCTTACACTACTGTGTTACAGGAAAATGTAATATGTTATTGTAATACATTACTTTTGTAACTCACTCCCAACACTGTTGGTTAAATGCCGGCAAAGTAGAACACGGAAGCAGCTTGAAGCAGAAAGGTATTATGAAATACCCAAATAGTATTATGAGGTGTTATAAAGTTGATGACGACAGCATTGCCATAGCAAACTAAGATATGTAAACTTGGGATTGCCTGCCGGGTATTTTAATTTGAGGTGCAATTTGTTTCATATTAGATTTACTGTTGCACTAAAGTCCAAAGTATAAAGAATCAATGTTATTTATTACTTGACTGTTCAAGCTACCTCACAGAAGTGATCTGTTTGTTAACAGAGTTGTTGAATGTTAAAATAAATTGAATTAAATAAACAATAAGGAATGCTCTGGATCTGTTTCTTTTTGTATTAGAGAAGTATCGGATCGGGTTTCGGTAGATACTCAAAATCAAATTACTCGAAGGGAAAAAAACCTGATCAAGACATCTCTTAAACTTATGTTTTATTGATGTCTACCCCTACCTCAACACTAACCCTGCCCCATACCGTAACCTGTTGTTTTATTAACCCTAAACCAACCCCTTACAGTAACCTGTAAATTTTATTATTGTCTACTCCTACCCCAACACTACCATTTATACCCCTATGCTAAGCCTAAACCTACCCCTTACAGTAACATGTTATGTTTCATTATTGTCTAGGCTACACCAGGGGTGCCCAATTCTGTTTCTGGAGATCTACCTACCTGCAGAGTTCAGCTCCAACTGATCAAAAACAACTAAACCAACTGAAGCTGCTGTCACACTGCACTTTTTTCCCCAAAGACTTCCATTCATACACAAGCGAATGCGTCAGACTGGAAACGCAAGGTCGTGCGGCAAGTTTCGTAGTTCACTGCGTTGGAAAGTTTAAAGCTGCAGTCACACTGCACTTTTCTCCACATAGACTTCCATTCATATGCACATGAATGCATCAGACCGGACACGCAGGATCATGAGTCAAGTTTCAAGACCTGCGAAATCGCATCACTTGACTGCATGAGACCAATCCAGGATCAAAACATAAAAACAAAAAAACAGGCGTGTTTGATGAAGGTTGTAGCTGAGCTCTGCAGAAAGGTAGATCTCCAGGCACCCGTGGTCTAACCCTAAAAGATACTGTCACAAAAAGACACTATGTATGTGCACATTCGCAGTAGCTGCAGTCATCCAGCTCACAACGTACTGTAAGTCTCTCCCACTTGGAAGCCTGAAATCTAGTGTGGCCTGAATTGTGGTTTTTATTGAGGTTTTGGGTGTTCTGATGTCATTTTATCTTCATATTTGCCTCTCTTGTGTTTAAGGATTGTGATGCCCATGCAGTCGTATTCCACTATAAGCTTTAGAGGTAAGATGAGAAGTTTTTGTTAGTTTTATTGGAAATGTTGTAAAAGTGTTGTCAGTGACCACTAGGTGGCGCTGTATGGTGTTGTTGCAATTTGTGATAGATGCCCTGTGTTTGATTTTCTTTTCCTGCCTTTTTAAAAACAGGAATTAAACTTACTTACTTGAACAGTTAGTCTAATTGAATATTATAATGTAACTTTTGCTGTATTTTAAAAGTATTACTTTTATCCAGCAATGATGCATTAAATTGAAGACTACATTGTTACTAATACAAAAATATAAATAAACTGAACACTGCTCTCTGAAAAACTTGAACAATAAAACAATAAAAAAAACTATTAAATATTAAAAATATTAATCATCAACATTTTTAACATGAGATGCTGTAACGGTTTACAACAAGGTTACATTCGTTAACATTAGTGAATATTAAAAACGAAAAATTGTAAAGCAAAAAAAAATAAAAAATCTCTAATTATAAAATAAGATTAATGCTACTGAGCTACTAACAACAAACTGTTAATAAAATAAACATACACAAGTAACAAACACAATATTCAAATAGAAGAGTTATTTTATTTTGTATTACTGTTACACTAAATATTGTACTGCATTTCTGATCAAATATATGCATCATTGGCAAAGAAACTAAATAAATATATGAATAAAACAATTAAAATCTAATAACCTAATAATGTCTGCAGCCTTTTTAATGGTAGCGTACACTCAAACATGACATTTGCTGCTTGTTCAAACTACTTAAAATGAGCGGAATCAACAGTTTTTGAGTTTATTTGGGACAAATTAATTTAAATTCAATCAAGTTAACTTAATCGACGCGTGTTGGGACAACATAAAGGAAATGTGCAGAAGCCAGCATTTATACTGTGTACATTTATATTAACCTCATTTTCATCAGAGACGAGCCCAGAGCATCAACAGAGAGCGTCTGAAATGCACTCAAAGAAAACGGTCCTAATCAAGACCATCGAGACACGTGACGGAGAGGTGTGACACTTACACACACATACACTCACGTTATACTGTACAGTTAATCTGTTTATGGTTCCCTTACCTCAACCCTTCCCCCAAACCCAACCCTCACAGAAAATGTTTGATTTAGTATGTAGTATTTTTAATCATTTTCATTTATGAGGACACATGAAATGTCCTCATAAACCATGTTTATAGTTTATACCCAGTATGTCATTATACACGTGTTCTTATAAACCACTTAAACTGCCTTAACATACATACACACACACTTTCAGGTGCAGTTTACACCTAGTGTTTTCGTTTCAGAATGAAAACACTCCTCCTCCAGACTGACGTGTTAAGCGTGTAAAATATACAGCACAAAACCCATAATGTGTGACCATTCATGCTTACTGGGCATGTGCATATTTGCCGCCATCTGACCTGTCCAGTATATAATACTTAACAGTCCAAAAGGCCAATCAGAGAGTGAAAGTCTGCAATGCAGTCCATCTATACTAAAACAGAACACCAGTGTTTCTGTCATTAACACTAGAGCAGAGATAACCAAACTAGGGCCCGCAGGCCAAAGTTGGCCCATGGTATTCTTTGATTTGGCCCACCAACCAATCAGAGAAGAGAATAGATGAGTGATGGGGAAGGTTGGGGTGAATTCCTCAAACAGAGATCATTAATTCTAATTTTACATAACCTTTAGTTTGTTTGTTTAATTGCTGAGCTACAAAAAACTAAAAATAAATGTTTCAATTAAATGTGGATTAATCAGATATTTTAAAGGGTAATGAAACTCTAAAACACATTACTTTAGATCAGGGGTGACCAAACTTTTTCATATGAGAGCCAAATATCATTGAGAAACGTGGGCCGAAGATAAATATACCAAACTATTTTACATTAAAGTTATCAGGGGTCATTTCCTAATTCATTTCATAATATTTATAAATAAATGGAAAACATTACTTTGAATGGTATTAATCAATAACTTTTTTTATTCTAACTTATAAATTATAACTTGAAAAACAGTCCGATTTTTTTCAGTGAAGTTTATTGCTAAATAGTCAAGCAGAATTTGCCTTTGCCATGATTTGCTCAACAAAGTCTCTGCGTTGTCCTCTATATGTCGGGTGACAGTAGGTACATTTTAATCTAAATCTGATTCATTTACACCATTGAAACCATTAGCTTTTTGTAGCTTAACAATAAAATAAACATATAAAAGGTTGAAATGAAAAGGTCTCTAAACCATCCCCATCATTCTCCCTCTCCTTTCAGATGGGATGGTGGGCCAAATCAAAGTTACCATAGGCCAACTTTGGCCAGCAGGCCCTAGTTTAGACATCTCTGCTTTAGATGTTGACGGATATACTGTACATGTGACACATTGCTAAAAATATTATTATGACACTATTATTTCACTATTATCGAGTGAAAATGTATTCTTTTATACATATAAAAATGGAACTAAATGTTGTGTTATGAAGGAGATTGTTTATGGTTTTATTGTAAGTATAAATTATTTTTTTTTCTATATATTTTTTAATATTATTCAATTAAGAAGTTACCATGCCAACTTTAATGTAATACAGTTGGATATATTTAACTTCAGCCCACCACCCTCAATCAAGTTTGGTTTTCGCCCTTCATAAGAAAAAGTTTGCACACCCCCTGCACTAGAACATTTGATAAAAAAAAAAAAAAATGCCCCTCATTCAGACTGGCACTTTACTGCATTTCAGAAAAATGATGTACATCCTATAAACTCTAAAGTCTATACACTAACACTATAAAGTCTGAAACACAATACATGAGCACTCATGCTAAGAGCATGTGCATATTTAGCCGGTATCTGTACTTGCAGTCTACTGCTTGTGTATTGGTAATATGAGAGGAGCTTGATGAATCAGGCAGTGATGTCCAGTAGTCCAGAACACCAATCAGAGTGGATTTGTGGATAGCCACGCCTCCGTTTTTTAAAAAGTCTCCATTTCAGGCCGTCTGAACACCAGTGTTCCCAAATGTAGGTTGAAGATGTCAGAGCAGTTTTGATGTTCTAGAGCCTACAGCTAATCAATCTGTCAGATTCTGGAGTGAATTCCAGGTCTAAAGAAAATTATAGGTGATAAATGATCTTAAATAAAACAAATACATTTATAGAGATGGTAAATAAGTATATAATTTCACTCACCTGGGAAATGGAGGCCACGTGAATGATTTGTGAGCACAATAAAGTGCACACAGCATGCCAGATCATCTGATAATTATAAGAAATGATTCCAAAAGGCAATTGACTGTGTAAAGCCACATAAAACAACACAAAAATACAATGTAATGTCAAGCTCAGTGGCTAATCAGCCAGAATCAGCTGAGGTGAAGTGATGGCAACCAGCGAGACCTAGCTGTCACTCAAGTGGCCACGCCCTTAATTGTGCAGACTTGATATAACTTAGTATAAAGGAAACAGATGAGTAATTAAAAAAAAATATCACCCCCCTCACAGTTGTCATAAAGAGCAATATTAGCTATATAAACCAAAATTATTCTTTGTACCAGGCTGTAAACAGCTTTTTTTCAGCTGTAAAGTTGGCCAATGTAACAGTGGGAAAGAAAATAGAATAGAAATAGAAATGTGCTTCATATGGAGCCAGGACTAGCGTAATTTCAATGAATTGCTTTTTCAGTTACTTCCCTATTGCTTCACGAAGGAGAGCGGGAGGTTGCCGCTTGAATAAAACTTATGTA
This sequence comes from Danio tinwini, assembly GCA_903798205.1. Classification (NCBI taxonomy): domain Eukaryota; kingdom Metazoa; phylum Chordata; class Actinopteri; order Cypriniformes; family Danionidae; genus Danio; species Danio tinwini. Next base: position 2,956,178 of record CAIGQZ010000461.1, read on the forward strand.
TTAAAAAATGAAAATGCATTAGTGCCCTAAATCAGGGTATTTAGCATTTTAAAAACACTTGGTTTTTGCAGTACCGTGAACACTAGACATAACTGTAACAAAACGGATTTATTTTAAAATGACATCGCAATAGTGCAAATAGCACCTCTACACTGATAAATATCTGAAAAATTGCAGTTTTCTGTATTTTGTGATTTCATGTTTTTATTTTATTTGCTTTTGAATTCCATTATGGGACCTTGATCTTTTTCCCAACAACTTTTAACCTTAAAAAGCTTGATCAAGTGACTTTTATTAACATTATTACATAGTTTAAAGTGATATATTGTCTTGGTTGGTGGTGTATTTTATGAGATAAAAACCTTATAATAAATTGCCAGTACATTTTCTGTTATTTTACAGACTTATTTCTCTCGATATTATTTCTTATACATTATATTATTTCAACCCCTAAAATGTCACTTTGTTAAACTGCAGAGTTGAATTTTTACCATCAAAAGTCGACAGAGCAGAAATCGAGGTCCCATAAAGCAATTCACAACCATAAATAAACAGAAAGCACTTGTGAATCACAAAATATGGACAGTTAATATATAATATCGACACAAAATGTTAGTTAATGTTTTTAAGTGCATCTCTCACACAAAATTAGGCTCAAACCAATGAACTTATTCATTCTTGTGCATAACATTTGCAAAATTAAGAATTTTTGGCACAATAAAACAGATTTGGGTTTAACTAAAACAAAAACATCTGATTTTTAAGTATGAACTTCAATATTACAAACCATTAAATGAAACGACATTCTCTGCAGGAATGATTGACAAGTGACGTTACAGTGCATTTAAACCAGTCTGCTGCCCCCTACAGGTGGTGAGTGAATCTACACAGCACCAGCAGGACATCATGTAAACCTCGGACCAGCAGCTGCAACCAAACAAAAACCACACAAAGATCAAATTAAAAGCTTTAGGATCATATCCTGTACTTCTCTTTTCATCCTACACACATCCTAAAAGTGATACAAGCACATCTGTAAGAGTGGGTCCAGGAGAAATCACTTTTCCAAATTTGTTTTTAACATGTCTAGTTATTTGGGTCAAGTTTGTCATGAAGTGGAGTTTAGTTGAAGTTTTAGATAAAGCAGAAAACGTGATATTAAAGAGAAAAGTGCAGAGAACAGAGGCAGAAGACAGAATGAAAATTGTAATAGTGGTGCCAAACATAAGATCAAATAAAATTACCACATTTTGTTATTGCGTCTCGTCTCTGTTTAAGGGTTTGTGTACACCCAGAGATATGGAGAAACATTTTCCACACATTCCATTTGCCATTCATACAGACCATTTGTATTCTTAGTTTCTCTGGTATATGGGTCTGAGTGAAATTGTAATATTTGTTTTATTCTATAAACATCTGATAACATTTCTTATCAATATTTTTACCCTCAATAGAACAAATTCTTAACACTTCTAAACTTAAAACAGTGTTGTGTTGTGTGGGGAAAAAAAAACACAGGGTAAAAACATGAAAGGGCACCTATGATGAAAATAATCTTTTGTAAGCTGTTTGGACAGAACTGTCTGCATGTAATGTGTCCACAGTCATATTGGGGTGATGTAAACACAACAAGTCTCTTTTTTAAAATTTCCTGATGTAAAAAATATGATCCAAATCCCTGTGATTTTGAGGTCCACCACAACCCGAGTAAGTTTTCCCTGCCCACTGAATTTATTGACAGACACCATGTTTCTATAATAACACACACACACACACACACAGTTGAAGTCAGAATTATTAGCCCCCTTTGGATTTTTTTTCTTTTATAAATATTTCCTAAATTATGTTTTACAGAGCAAGAACATTTTCACAGTATGTCTGATAATATTATTTTCTTCTAGATAGGTCTGATTTGTTTTAAATTTTTTAATAGCCATTTAAGGTCAAAATTATTAGCCCCTTTAATCTATATATTTTTTTGATTGTCTACAGAACGAACCATCGTTATACAATAACTTGCCTAATTACCCTAACCTGCCTTGTTAACCTAATAAACCTAGTTAAGCCTTTAAATGTCACTTTAAGCTGTATAGAAGTGTCTTGAAAAATATCTAGTCAAATATTATTTACAGTCATCATGTCAAAGATAAAATAAATCAGTTATTAGAGATAAGTTATTACAACTATTATGTTTAGACATGTGTTGAAAAATCTTCTCTTCGTTAAACAGAAATTGGGGGGAAAAATAAACAGGGAGGCGTATAAATCAGGGGGGCTAATAATTCTGCCTTCAACTGTATGTCTATGTATATATGTGTGCATGTGTGTACTGCAAACAGCATTTGTGTGTGACTCCTCATTTCAGAAAGGCTTGAATAAACCACCAATACATGAAATAAACTTGGTATTTTGGACTAATGAGCTGTAATTCAGCTTCATCCATGTCTGTCACTGTCACTGACTGCTGTTTATCTGATGTAACGCAGGAGAAGCAGACATGCTCATGGGACTGCTGGGTGGGGGAGAAGCAGCTCATTTGCATTTAAAGCCACAGGGTACAAAAACTCACTACTCAGACAGCAAAATGGGCAATTTCTGGAGGCTATAATAAACTATCCGACGGGTATTTTGAGCTGAAATTGTACAGAAACATTCAGGCTTATCTTACATCTTGTAAAAGAGGGAAAATAGGTGCCCTTTAAGTTCAGAAGAAATATCATCAGTAGTTAACATAACAAAGCTTAAAAAGAAACTGGATTTTCAAAATTTAGTTTCTTCATATTTTTTACAACTGTAAAGGAGTATAAAAACACAAAGCTATGGAGAAAAATAATCGTAAATATTTTTAAGAGACCATTTAAATTCTTAGTAGCTCTGGATTTATTAGGTTTAGTTTCTATTTATTTATTCTAAGACGATCTTATAATAGTTCTAAACATCATTTTGTTTTCAATCCAAAAAAAAAAAAATCTTAACACTTCTGAACTTAAAACAACAGTAATTTTAGTTAGTTTATGCAACAACCTCACTCCAAAAATATGTTTTTAAGTTCAGAAGTAATAACATTAAATACAAAGAAACTAGATTAGAATTTTTAACTGGTTCCTTCATATTTTAGAGTATAAAATAACACCTAGAGCTACAGAGAAATATCGAAAAAATATTTTTAAGAGACCATTTGAATTCTGAGTTGTTCTGGATTTATTAAGTTTAAACTTTATTTATTCTATAAAGATCTTAAAATAGTTCTTAACATCATTTTGTTTTTAATCCAAAAAAATAATAATTATAATAATAAAATAAAAAAATATCTTACACTTCTGAGCTTAAAACAACAGTATTTTTAGTTAATTTATGCAACAAACTCCCCCCCAAAATATGTTTTTTTAAGTTTAGAAGAAATGTAATCAGTAGTTAACAGAATAAAAATAACATTAAAAACAAAGAAACTGGATTTTTTTCTTTAAATAGTTTCTTCATATTTTAGAGTATAAAACACACCCAGAGCTACAGAGAAAAATAATCGAAAATATGTCTTTTAAGAGACCATTTAAATTCTGAGTTGTTCTGGATTAATTAGCTTTAATTTTTGTTTTATTCTATAAAGGTCCTACAATAGTTCTAAACATCATTTTGTTTTCCATCCAAAAATAAATAAAAAGATTACACTTCTGAACTTGAAACAGCAGTATTTTTTTGTTAATTTATGCAACAACCTCCCTCCAAAAATATGTTTTTAAGTTGAGAAGAAATATCATTAGTAGTTAAAAAAAAATAAATTAAATTAAAATAAAAAACTGGTTTCTTATTATTTTCCACAGCTGTAAAGAAGTATAAAAACACCTAGAGCTACAGAGAAAAATAATCAAAAATATATTTAAGAGACCATTTAAATTATGAGTTGTTCTGTATTTATTAAGTTAAATTTTTATTTATTCTAAGAAGATCTTATAATAGTTCTTAACATCATTTTGTTTTCCATCCAAAAAATAAATAAATAAAACGATTACACTTCTGAACTTGAAACAGCAGTATTTTTTTGTTAATTTATGCAACAGCCTCCCTCCAAAAATATGTTTTTAAGTTCAGAAGAAATATCATTAGAAGTTAACAAAATAAAAATAATAATAAAAATAAAAAACTGGTTTCTTAATATTTTCCACAGCTGTAAAAAAGTATAAAAAACACCTAGAGCTACAGAGAAAAATAATCAAAAATATATTTAAGAGACCATTTAAATTATGAGTTGCTCTGTATTTATTAGGTTTATTTTTTAATTTATTCTAAGAAGATCTTATAATAGTTCTTAACATCATTTTGTTTTCAATCCAAAAAAAAAATAAAAATCTGAACACTTCTGAACTTAAAACAACAGTATTTTTTGTTAATTTATCCCTCCAAAATTATGTTCTTAAGTTCAGAAGAAATGTCATCAGTAGTTAGCAGAATAAAACTAAAATCACATCCAAAGAAACATGACTTTTCAAGTGATTTCTTCATATTTTCCACAATTGTAAAGGAGTATAACCCCCCCCAAAAAAAAAAACAGTCAGATGAATCATAAATCACAAAAGACGCAGTGATTTCACGAAGTTTACCATAATAACAGGCCCATACAAACACATGCTGTTGTACAGTGTCCAAAAAAAGAAAGAAAGAGTCAATGTCAGATTGTCAAAGGTTTCATTGCATGTGGACTTCCCGTCTTTAAGACTACACTCTGTTATAGGAGAGTAAATTATAAAGAAAACATGACTGTATGAACAAACAAATAAATACCACCATTTATCCACCTGCCAGGACTCGAAATCCCTTAAAGAAAATGAACAAGTAAACGGATATCTAATAAATATGAGGCCATGTTGAAATGAGTATACTAAATGTGCATTTTATGTACACAACATAGATTTAAAACAAAAAAGTGAGAGGAAGAAAGAGACACCACAGCTTGTTTCAATTGTTTGTATGAAGACTGAAAATGATGGTGGTTATGTCATGCAAGTTTTGCCCCAAAGGATTGCGGGGGTCTTTTTTGATTTGTTTTGCTCCACAGCCATAATCACATCCCGCAAATGCCGACTTGCAAACTAGTTTTTACACAGCAGTAACTGAACGGTCATGGTGACGTCCCTATTGCGCTTTTTTCATCGATCTACGTCCTCACAATTCATAGTGGCCCCCCAAACCGTCATTTTGCTCTGTCCCTGAGTATAGTCTTCCCTCTTTTCCGTTGGCTTCATCACCAGGCGTTCAGCTCTGCGTCCCAGAGTGGCTCTGATCAGCAGTAATATGGCTCTTTGCCCCACAGCCTTTCTGAAACAAGGCTAAGGAGGTTAAATTCTCCTGAGAGAGAGTTTCTCACAGATGTCTCCAAGGCACCCCTGCTTGACGTTTTTTTTTGGTACGGTCCTGGGCCGGAAAGCGGGATCTCACAGTACAAAAACACTGGTGCTGGAATCCACGGACTTTACTATGACACACTTTAAAATGGGAGTCAGCGTCAAGAGAACGAAGACGAGATAGAGCACCGACTGATGAATTCGTCACATACAGAAACGAGACATCGATGAACACTAATTCACTGAACGCTTCGACAGAATGGAGCCCAGATTATTTAGTTTTGTCAATAGTGGTTTGTAAAGTAAGTGAACAGAATGCCACACTTCAGGCACATGTTCGGGTAAAGTGTGTTAGTGTTATTGTGTGTTTGAAAGCAGCTCTTCGATACGACCGTGGTCTCAGAATGATGCGTCCAGTATTTTAGAGTTAGGAGTGCTTGAATTGTTCGTTTATTTTTCCGAATGGTGAGGAGACCCGAGCCTCTGTGCGTGCGGGACTCCGGGTCAGGTCAGCACCGGATTTGTGTTTGTGTGCGTGTATGCGTGCGTTTATTTGTGAGTAAGTGAGAATGGTCAGACTCGGACGTGTGGTCCGACCCCAGCTGTGAGCGGGACGGTGGAGCCACAGTCATAGTCTATATCCACACTTGTGTGGCCTGAAGGCATCAGTCCACCTACTGGATAAGCACCACCATCCACCTGACGGTCCCGGAAACTCTGGATATAGCTCTGCCGAAGAGAAAAACACAGAGTTGAAGTCATAATTATTAGCCCACCTGTATATCCCCCCCCCTCCATTTCTGTTTTATGTTTTTTTTTTCAACACATTTCTAAACATAATAGTTTTAATAACCCATTTTGGTAACACTTGGGTTAAACACGTTTTACATCTATAATTGCATTTTTAACTACACATTATAAACCATTTATTAAGCATGAGCAAATAGTGAATTCATTATTTGTTAAGCATTAACTCTACATTAATAAACGTTAGTAAGCAGTTTATAAATTCAGCTACAAATGCTATATTCTTGACCACATTTATAATGTGCTTAATAATTGTACTTTCATACTTTGTTAATGATTTATTTTTCATCACTAAATTAAGTATATTATTTACAAAACAGTTGTTTAAGCATAGTTAGTTGTTTTAAAGATCATTGAGAATGAGTTAGTAAATGATTAATAAACTATTCAAATTAACAATTATATATCTTATTATTCAGGCATTTACTATTGGCAATTTGTATATTAATAAATACTTTATTAACTAAACTTCATGCAGTTTTGTGACCTAATCTAAAGTTAGGACTATTTATGCTTTATAAATCCCTTACAAATGACAATTAAAGGCTCACTTATATTCTAAACAGGAAAAAAAGAACATAAACAACATTGTTTATTTCTATTCATTTGAAGACACAAATGAAACTATCAAATAAAAAAAATAAATCTTTGCACTTTTAACTAAAATAAAATGACTGTACAGTATAACTATTGCATCCTATTATCTTGTTAAATTATTATATTGTTGTTGTTTTTTTATCCAGTTTTATGTTGTATTTTGACACTCCTGTTATTCAGCAATGTTTAAACTTTACTGTAATTTAGCTTTTTAGATAATATTGCAAAGATTATTGTTCATTTGATACTGAGCCTTTAATTGTCATTTATAAGAGATTTATTATATATAAAGCATAAATAGCCCTCACTTTAGATTAGGTCACAAAACTGGACAAATTGGGTTATTAAAGCATTTATTAACATATAAAGTAACCATTACTAAATGCCTGAATAATAATATATATTAACGTTAATTTCAATAGTTTATTAATCATTTACTAACTCATTCTGAATGATCTTAAAAGCCTCCAACCACTCTTAAATACAAATGGTTTGTAAATAATGTAATACTTAATTTAGTAATGAAAAATCAACCAGTCACAAATTATGCAAGTACAATAATTAAGCACTTTATAAATGTGCTTATGTCAGGAATACAGCATTTGTAGCTGCAGTTATAAACTGCTTCCTAACGTTTATTAATGTAGAGTTAATGCTTAACAAATAATTAAATCACTAGATGCTAATGCTTAATAAATGATTCATAGTGTGTAGTTATTATAAAGTGTTACCCTAATTTCTTTTATCTTTGCCATGATGACAGTTCATAATATTGTACAATATATTTTTCAAGATACTAGTAATCAGCTTAAAGTGCAATTTGAAGGCTTAACTAGGTTAATTAGGGTAATTAGGCAAGTCATTGTATAATAATGGTTTGCTCTGTAGACACATTGAAAAAATAATTGCTTAAGAGGGCTAATAATATTGACCTTAACCTTTTTTTTTTATTATTAAAAACTGCTTTTATTCTAGTCAAAATAAAACAATTAAGACTTTCTGCAGAAGGAAAAATATTATGGAAAATACTGTGAAAAAATTATAATAATAATAATAAAAACATAAAAATCACAGGAGGGCAAATCATTTTGACTTCAACTGTATATAGACAGATATTTTATATTTTTTAAAATGTTGGAAACAAGCTTCCATAAAAGCCACAGTGTAATTGTGGTTTGCTTGAAAAATATTAGTCATTAATAGCTCTTCTGTGATAATTTAGTCAAGTAACCTTTATTTCTATAGTGATTACACAATGTAGATGGCCAGCTATACTCACACCTGTTATACAGCAGTTCCTTTATCATTACAACAGAGTTCCCAGCCATATCTGCCTAGAAAATAGCAACTTATTTCCTGTTGGTCCCAACACATGGTGTAACTCAAGCTTCGGAATTAGCAAAACCTTTTTTTTTTTTTTGAGCCAGATGCTAATGGTCTTATCAGATTTAATAGTTCATGCTATTATAAATGGGTTGAAAGGATTCATAAATGACTCTAGGGGAGTGGGTAAATGAGCCCATTTTCAAAAAAATTTAGTGTTCTAACTATTTACATCTACCACATATCTCAAAATGCATAAATGCTTAAACATACAGTTTACAACATTCTAACAGTTTATGGTACTCATTATTTCAGTGGTTTAACAATATTCCATGTAGAAATAAAAGCATATCATGGGTAAACAGCAGCCACATTTGATTTCACATTTCAGTTTTTTTATCTAAATAAAATAGTATTATAGTAATAGTATTAATAGTAATAGTATTTTGTCTTTTAAACAATATTTACATTTTTGTTTATTTATTTGTAAGAACAAATATTTAAGTAATTTATGAAATGTACTTTCAGTTCCACTTTATATGTTGTGGTCTTAACTAATATGTATTTACACTAAAATGAATATTTTGTTACAATGCACTTGGTGTTAAACACATGTTTTACATCTATAATTGCATTTGTAATTACACTGTTGACCTTCCCTTACATCTTAACCCACACTTAAACCTATTCAAGCACCCATACCACCAAGCCTGTGCCTAACCCTTTCAGGTATTCACTATTCAGGCACAGATATTGAATAATCAACACTGCATAGTCTTTATTGTGTATTATTTGATATTTATTGAAGTTGCAATAAATTTCTTGTGGCCGGATGTTTTACTATATAATAGGAGTTATTAAATTATATTTTTTTTGAGTTCATAAAAAAACTCATAAATGTTTGAAACAAGTGAAGGGTGTAATGAAAATGGTAAGTTTAGTAAAATGGTATTTTTTTTTGGGTGAACTATCTCTTTAAAAATGCATGCAGATGATCAATTTTTACTCCATTATGATTATACTCTCTATAATTAACTATAATCCCAACATTGCATATCCTGCGATGTGACTATTGCGGATGCACACATTTCGATATCGATTCTAAAACTATATATTGTGCAGCCCTAACTTAAATATAGGTTAGTTCTCTTAACTTCTTTTCTGGTCTTGGCTGTAACATTGCTCTCACATTGTTAGTGCTGTTTAAGCATTATCAAAATCAATTTTACATAGATATAAAAACAAATTAAAACAAAACAGATTGTTGCGTGTTCTATGATATGCTGTAATAGATTTGAAAGTCATTGTTTTTCTTATTATTTACCATGTATATGTAGACATTACATGAAACTTTACATCATGAAAATGTACTTGAAAATTCTGGAAAAGTCTTGGAATTTTAGTAGTAAAAATGTATATGAACCCTGTATTTAGTTTTTTAGGGCAACAGTAAAAAAATAAATAAAATAATAATAATAATAATAATAAAATAAATAAATAAATTGCTTATACACCAACATCCAAACCAAATATGCTATAGATCTGAACAGCACAGTGGCTTACTTTATATCCAAAGAAAAGAAAGATATCCAAAGATGCATTTTTAAGTTGTAAAGAAATGTTTTTGAACTAAGGATTTATTTTAAATATTTAGCCTGACATGTTTACGGTTCCAAAATATCTGAAATGTTTCTTAAAATAAACATATTGTGTTTTATAGCAGTAATAACTAGGGCTGTGTATTGGCAAGGGCCTCACAATACGATATATATCGCGATATATCGCGTTACAATAAATATTGTGATATATTGCAATAGTTTGTATTAGTATACGTGTCACATTACATTGACAACTTGATAAAGTCGGCAGACAAATTAAAATTCCAATTCCAATTTATTTTCCATCCATTCCAATTCACTAAAACTGCACAGTGGGATTGAACAGAGAACTATGTATATTGCAAAGCTTAAAATGGCATTTTTTTTTTTGTCTAATTCAGTACTCCCTGGTATAGTGTTTAGGGTTGGGCTATGTTGACCAATTTGGCATCGTACGATGTCTAATGTGAAACATGCCGATGGACCATGGCATCGTCATCATAGGGGGAGGTGAACTAATTATTTATGAATAATTAATAAATTCATAACTAATTAATTATTTGTAGCCTACCGTTTCAACTACCTGACCTGCATGGCCTTTGTTTTACTCATAACCAAATCATAAATAAATAAATAAATAAATAAATAAATAAATAAATAAATAAAGATAAGTTACACACAAATTACCACCTATCAATCACTTTTTCCCGCAGGACTTGATTTGGCATGACTAGGCAGAGTGAACCGTGCCGTTATGGCGTCCACACACTTGCTTGGTAAAAAAGCTGCACAACCAACAGGAACTAACCAACAGTATCTGAGGTTTTCACTAAAATTACTTAGCACAAGCGCGAAAGCGAAAGACTGACGCAGTGTACTGACGCTGTGACACACTACCTGAGAGAATCAAAAGACTGAAGAGTCATTAGATAGAGACAAGATTAATTAAATATCATGTTTAACAACTAACTTATAGTGAGACACAATCCAGCGGTACATCCTTGATAAACTGTGCATACCAATGCAATGACTGTATAAAAAATAGTCTGTACACTTCTCTGGAGTTCAGAGGAGCACATGACAGTGTGTGTGTGGGGCTGTGGCTGTGTGTGTGTGTGTGTGTGTGTGTGTGTGTGTGTTTGGTCACGTGATTTGCATTTTCAGCAGACGGAGGGCTGTTCAAAAAATGCTTGGTGAAACGCCAGTTTGGATGTGGATCATTTTCGTTCCAAAATGCCATTTTAAAACTAAGCTGTATCAGTGTAAACGGGGCCTGAGTGTGTGTTTTTCATGAGTGGGTTTGCAACGGGGGCGGTGCAAAGGATCGGTGATGCCGCCTCAGCAGCATCATGATGTCTATAGGTCATCGGCGATGGCATCGTGTATCGACCCAACCCTTATAGAGTTAAAACCAAAGTGCAGCCACACGTCAGCTCTAAAAGCTGGAGGCACCTTTATATTTTATGCCATGCTCACTCTTGCTTACTTCTGATCCCGTACTACTTGGCGTTTTGTTGATCGCGAGTTAGCGACATCTACAGGAGCGGAGGAGGAGGTCGTTTGGCACAACTTGAATCGATAATTAAGGTTGGACTATCGATACTCTATTGTAAAAGATATTATCGCGATAGTTAGATGTATCGATAATATTGCACAGCCCTAGTAATAACAACACCGTCATACTGTGATATTTGTATCCAAGCTTATCATACCATCAGAATCTTATGCCTACTGCATTATTGTCCCTCCAGTATGTATGCGTGTATAGATTGGAGTGCTGTAGGTACAGTATGTATAGAAGGTGTGTGTGGACTCACAGGAGAAAGCACGTCTCCATCGAAGCGTCGTATAGGGTTGGGTTTTCTGCGGTAGGCAGGCTCCGGATGCAGAGCTTTGGCAGCATGCGTGTGCTGTGCGCTCTGCGGCTGCTTCCTCTTCTTCTTCCTGCTGCTCTCCCTCCTCTCCTCTTTCTGACGAATACGCATGAGCTGAACCCGCCGCTGCTGACGACTGATCATCACTGATAAACAGACAAAAACCAGTACATGACATGCATTTGAAATGCTATGAGAAGAGAAACTGAACTACACGCCATTCTTTTGTAGATCGTCTCATGTTCCCTTTTCTAAATTAGTTGTGAATTAGTAAATGAGAACGTGTGGGAATGGGAATAGCACACAATAGGATATTTTAAAGTCGTTCTTCACGTGATGAAAGTGGTTTAAGATATAAAAGCTTTGTTTTTTTTTGCATGTCATCCGAATTCACCGTTAAATGGCAAATCAATTAAATGATAAACTTTAAACTGTGTGACAGTCTAAGCGGCAATAATCTGCACTTTAAGATTAGACAAGAGTATATTTCTTGCAAATATGACTTTCTTGGATTTGGGAGTTTTTAGGAATTGCAAATTATTAATCACATATTTGCATGAAATGTTTCCATAGAATGGACTACAGAAATTACGGTTGAGGACAAAGATTTTGTAACTGAAATAAGCTTAAAGAGCCCCTATTATGGGTTTTTGAGAATGACCTTCCATGTATTGTGTAACAGCTCTTAGTGAAGTGAAATATCCAGCTAAGGCCATGTTTAAAACTATTGATTAATTTATAAAAGAGTTGATTCATAGTGCTTCAAATGAATCGTCTTGATAACGAGTCTTTAGCCGTTTCGGCATGACGTCAATACAAAACTTAAGCCCTGCCCAACTGTTGTGCATGCAAACCCGGGAAAATTTGAAACCTGTGGCCCCGCCCACAAACAATAGCGAAGAAAAGAGGAAGACAAGCACTGTAGCAGACGCCGGTTGAATCAAGTCATGAAGACGCTGTGCTCTGCTGGATAGTATTGGAAGTGTGATTAAAAGTTAGAGTTATTTTCTCTACCCAAAGATGAAACTGTGAAGAGTCGGTGGTTGGGGTTTATTTTCGCAAAAATACCTCAGCATTATAGCCCAGCCTTGTGCAGTTCCGAGTGCTTCTGGAATCTACACGCTTGCAACGGGGCATTCGTTAGCCGTTTGTTAAAGGAAGGATCAGAAAAGACTATTGATGTAAGAGACTTTGTCAGTACATGGATCAGTGGATCTGTTTCTTCCTCCATTTCACAAGTGTAAGTAAGTGCATTACCATGGCTGCCTCCTTGTTTTCTCTAGCTTGCAAATTATCTATTTATTTGTGTTTTGTTACTGGTACTGTATCTGGTTAACTCTTTATATTTTCATATCGCATTAATGCCACGTTGAAAACGCAGCACGTGCTGCTTTGTTTACGGATTTAAATGTGTTTGTGAGCTCGCAATCCACTGCCGTTTGTCGTTGCTATGGCCACCGTCAGCTGTTCTTACACACGTGCAGCGGTCAAGGTTCAAAATAGTTTAGCTTTTGCCACTGTGTGGATTAATACTGACTGTGTGCCACGGTTTACTTATGGTTAAAAATAGAGCAATATGCTGGTGTTTAACTGCTCACACACATACCTGCCAACGTCTGTCCCTGAAAATCCGGGAGACCGGGGGGTTAGTTTTGGGGTGAGGTGTCTGAATAACCCTCAGGGACGGAGCAAACTGAACTGGCGCTCTAGGTCTAGGCGAACGGCGATCACGCTGCTCTTAACACGAAAGTGAAAAAGAAAGTGACCAGTTCGTGGATTAAATTGAGAACCGGAAGGGAAGGGGTGGGTGTCGTGGATGAAAGTGAGGACCGGGGGGTTCGCGGACGCCGCGCTCACTATTCTGCCACCCTAGACGGCCGCCTAGGTCACCTCTATGGACGCACTGGCAAAGATAACACAGTTGAAAATGGGGACTGTGTACTGTGGTGTTAGTAACTACTATGAAGCGTGTTTCGGGCAGCCACTGCGATCGGATCCTATACCAATGTTGGTGACCCGGGGATTTCACAGACCATACCAAAATGCTGAGGACCGGGGGGTGGGGTGGTTAAAATTGAAAAGTTTTGTGGTTAAAAGTTTTCCGAGATAAATAACAAAATGGGTGGGTGGCTGGAAATGGGTCTGAAATACGGGAGACTCCCGGGAAAAACAGAAGTGTTGGCAGGTATGCTCACACATACACTATGCACTCTGACTACTTCAATATTGTTGATAAGCCGTTGGGCATTTCACTGTCTCACAAACTCTTGTAAAATGTTTTTTTTAAATGTTTAGTAATGATTGTTAAATGTTTGGTAATGAACTTTATAAGCCACATTTAAGGCATAAAGCCAAGTGCAGCATAGAAAATATTTATTTAAAACTGCCACAGAGTGCATTTAATCAATATGTAAACTTGTTCTCTGATCTCTCAACATAGTAAATATGTGGCTCAGGTAGGCATGGGATGATAACCGTTTTCAAGGTACACCGTGGTTTGGAAAAGTCAAGGTTTTAAAAACCACCAAAAAAAAAAACGTTTAAAAACCGTTTTCTACAACACCGTTCCTACAATATATGTACGATTTTTTTATTTACATTTTTTCGTTTTGTTTTTTAGGACAACAGTATCTCTAACAGAAAAGAGATCCAAAGATGCCATTTAAATGGTTAAGAAATCTGTGTTTTTGAAACCAATTAAGACAGCAGAAGTCAATGATTCATTTGAGTTATTTAGCCTGACATGTTTACTGCTCCATACTATTTTTAATGTTTCCTAAAATAAAATATATTGTGTTTAAACGGGGAAAAAGTTGTATTTTTTTACCCAGATATTTATATAATATATATTTTAGAGCAGTAATTACAATATTGTGGTACCGTGAAACCGTGATATTTTTATCCAAGGTTATCATACGTCAGAATCTTATACCGGCCCATGCCTAGGCTCAGGCAAATAAAATAATTCTATAAAACAGTTTTATATACTCATTTATTACTACAGAAATTACCCCTACAATGAAAAGCATGATTGACCATATTTGGAGGGTTAATAATTATTATTATTAATGAATGTTTCCAGAGAGCAGACTGCAGTAATTATGGTTTGCTTAATTTGAGAACAACAGATTTTGCGACTGAAATAAGCTTCATATCTAGTTACTTTCAAGGTTTTCCCTTTCTTTGGTTTTATAGGGCTTTTTATAAGAGTGCTTATAATATTAATACTTACAATTAACTTGTTAATGAGATTGTAAAATGTCTGACTGTTAAATGTTGTTTCGCAATAAACTTCATAAGCCACATTTTAGCCATAAAGCTCTCTCAGCACTAACAGTTCCTTTGTATAATTAGCACTTCCTGTGTGTACTACCTCTTCTTGTTGAACGTCTCCTCAATTGTAAGTCGCTTTGGACAAAAGCGTCTGCCAAATGGCTAAATGTAAATATAATGTTGTAAAAATAATTTTAATATCTTCAATTATTTCACTTCACAATACCTCAATGTATATTCAGGAACAATGGGTATACATTTAGTTTCGCCTGTGTGTATTTTGACCCTCAAAGTGCTGGTACTGCTGTTCAACATTACCTAAAAATAAAAATCCTACATCTTTGATAACCTCAGAATTAATAAAAACATGTCACATTTGTGTGAACTACCCCTTTTCGCATTGATACAAACCCTGTAGTGGACGCCTACTTTGCTAAACCAGAAACAGACTCTGTGACCTGATGCTCAGCTCTGTGTGATTGTTTCAGTGCTCATTACTCACACGGGCTTGAGAGCACACCGACAGACAGGAACCATCTGCCGCTCTCTACACAAACACATTCACCCAATCCTCTCCCTCTCTCCAGTACAGTAAATCTACAGGAACAGTGTGTCACATACTCCAAATGTCTGTCCCTGACTCACCCTTGGTGTGGGAGTAACCTTCCGCCGTCACCCTCCATTGCACCAACACTCCCAGCAGGGCGAGAGCAGGCCAGGCTCCCAGGACCACCCACGTCGTCCAGCACACCGGCTCCCGGGGGCCCGTCTTCACCCGCTCGTAAATATACCTCACCAACGCAAAGAGCTCCACAAAGTAATCAGTGGCTACAACGATGACCGCAGCTCCAAACACGGCTGTGGAGAGCGTGGTGAAGCATCTCTGCCACTGTAGGGTGAGGACGGCGAACAGCATGCCCAGGCCCAGCAGCACACCCAGGGGGACCCATACTGACCGCGGGGGGTTGGAAGAGAGCTCCTCCATGCCGATCAGGGTCCCGATGCCCACCAGCAGGCCCAGGAGCAGCCCTACCATGAAGAGGCCAACGCTCCTCACCAGCATGGTAACCAGGCCGCAGAGGGTGCCGATGCCCAGGCCAATGCCCACACTAGCCTCCACGCTCAGCTGCGTGTCTAACACGCGCTCCTTGTAGCAGAGAAGAAAGATGATGACGGAGCCGAACATCAGGCCCGTGAGGAAGAGTACAGCTTTGAAACAGCGGTAACCTGCAATTGAGAGAAGGAACTGGAGATTAGAGCTGAATAAGGAATTTTAACCCAGATGACAGAAAATATTTTTTAGGTTGTCTCTCATTTTAGCCCCCGATAAGCATATAAACTATTAAACTATTAAATTCAGTTTATCTTTATTTTTATAGCGTTTTTACAATGTGGATTTTGTAGCTTTACATAGAAGATTACAGTAAATTGAAACCGTGTCAGTTCAGTTTTCAGAGTTTACGTTTAGTTCAGTTTAGTTCAGTTCAGTGTGGTTTAATATTCACTGCTGAGAGTTCAAACACTGAAGAGCAAATCCATTCATGCTCAGCTCCACAGGTCCCACACCATGCAAGCCAGTTATCAATTATCCATATTTAATAAAAAAAAAGTTTTATTTAACTCATTCTATGTCATTAAAAATGATAAGAAATGACAAAAAAAAAAAAAACAAAAAAAAACAACAACAAAAAAAAAAACTTTCCTTTAATACTTTTCACTAACCTGGGGTGCATTTCTGAAAATCATGGTTAGCCAACTAAGGTTGCAAGTTCTATAGTTACAAACATAGTTCATTGATTTAGTGTTTCCCAAATCCATCGTTTCAATGAACATTCGCAAACTGCGTCTCAAACTTGTAAGTTTGCAACTACTCCTCTAGAGCTGTAATTACAATCATAGTTCCTCGCTGTGTTCTATTCCCAGCTATCTCCTCTAAGCCCTATTCATTCATAAATAAAAATAAAAAAAAATTCATAATTTTATGTCCTACATGTAAGGGTGTTTTTTGTTCTCTAAATGTGTTCTCACATTTCATTGTATTTGTATAGCATATGCCATTAAAATTCAAAACCACATTAAATGGTATGATAATCTCAAGATTTGATGGAAATTATTATACTTAATCATGTTAATATTTTGTGTGACTTGTCTAAATGAAATAAAGTGCTAAGAGGTAAGGAGGGAGAATAGAAATGCATCCGATGGGTTAAAACTGGTAGAAATTTGTAGCGTCTGATTTCACAGCTTAAGAATAGCACAGTGGTGCGAGATCACGATTCTTCTCAGTTTATTAGCAGTTTAACACTTTTCATTATTGGTGAAAGAAAAAAAAAATGAACTCAAAACAATACGGAAATGTGACATTGAGGTTGAATCCCTCAGGATTCCCTTTCATTTACAATACTTTCACTCTAGACTATGGTAAAGCTTCCTTTACAAAACACAAGTAAGTCAAAATACAAAGGGAGATGTATAATTTTCTGTCATTAATATAGATATACTTACTGACAACAGCAGCACAGTGGGGATGTGCACATAAAAATTCTGGACAGTTATTACTTTCATGTTATGCCCTTGCGACGAGGTGGCATAGTAGGTAGTGCTTTCGCCTCACACCAAGAAGGTTGCTGGTTCGAGCCTCGGCTGGGTCAGTTGGCGTTTCTGTGTGGAGTTTGCATGTTCTCTCAGTGTTCGCATGGGTTTCCTCCGGGTGCTCCGGTTTCCCCCACAAGTCCAAAGACATGTGGTATAGGTGAATTGGGTAAGCTAAAATTGTCCATAGTGATGGGTTGCAGCGAGAAGGGCATCTGCTGCGTAAAACATATGCTGGATAAGTTGGCTGTTCATTACACTGTGCTGACCCCAGATTAATTAAAGGACTAAGCCAAAAAGAAAATGAATGAATGAATGTTATGCCCTTGTAGAAATTCTATGTCATGTTATCGAAATAAATTAAATAAAAGCTGCAAGTCAAATTAGGCATCATAGTATTATTATATACATGATAATAAACAAAAACTCTGTTACTCTGTTTTATATATATATATATATATATATATATATATATATATATATATAAAATATTTGATATAATAGGCTTTATCAGCCCATATGAGCATGTCACTGCCGTTATTTAGAAATTCTACTGGAGTTCCTTTATATTAAATGTAAGCTGGAGAAAGGCCTGGCTTTTGCCAAGCTAATTTTGTATACCTAATAAGGTTAAGGAGATTCATTACAATCCATCATTATCCAAATTAGATTAGATTCAACTGTATTGTCATTACACATGTACAAGTACAAGGTAACGGAATGCAGTTTAGGTCTAACCAGGAGTGCAATAGCAGCAAGTGCAGGATACAGGTATAAGTTATAAAGTGCAGTTATAGAAAAACTATGGTGATATTTACAAATGGATGTACTATGAACATTATATACAGGTTGTGTTAGCTATGAACAGAGATTTACAATAGATGGATAAATGTACAGGTTGCTATTAATAATCAGAAATGTGCAGATAGATAAACAATTACAAATGTACATGTGCAGTAGGTATGTACAGTTCAAATAAGTGAATCAATCAGTGCAATGAATGGCCAATTTTTAAATGTGCAAATGTTAAGTAGTGCAGTGATTATGAGGAGTTATGAGTAGAGTGGGGGGTGTATTAGGGGGGCAAAAAGTCAGTGGGGGGCAGAGTTTAAAAGGGGGACAGCTCTGGGGAAGAAGCTGTTCTCTTTAGTCTGCTGGTTATTGTCCGGGGGAGCCTGAAGCGCCGGCCAGAAGGCAGAAGAGAAAACAGTCTGTGAGCAGGGTGAGAGGAATCTTTAAGAATACTGCGTGCTCGGCGCAGACAGTGTTTCCTCTGGATGTCCTCTATGGCTGGCGGTGTGGTCCCTGTGATGCGTTGGGCAGTTTTCACCACCCGCTGCAGTGCCTTACGCTCCGCAACAGAGCAGCTTCCATACCAGACTGCGACACAGTTCGTCAGGATGCTTTCTATTGTGCATCGGTAGAAGTTGACCAAGACGGCTGATGACAGCTGGTTCTTCTTAAGTTGCCTTAAGAAAAATAGGCGCTGGTGAGCCTTCTTGACCAGGCTGGAGGTGTTGGTGGTCCAGGAAAGGTCCTTGGAGATGTGGGTCCCCAGGAACTTGAAGGATGAGACAGGCTCGACGGCCATCCCATTGATGTGGATGGGATCATGTGAGCCTGTTCGTCCCTTCCTGAAGTCCACAATGAGCTCCTTGGTCTTGTCGGTGTTAAGGAGCAGATTATTGTCGGTGCAACACGTGGCCAGATGCTGTATCTCCTCCCTGTAGGCAGTCTCATCATTGTTGCTGATTAGACCAATCACTGTGGTGTCATCTGCAAATTTGATGATGGCGTTGGATCTGTTCACAGGCCTACAGTCGATGGAAAAAAAAGGGAGTAGAGGAAGGGGCTCAGCACACAGCCCTGTGGTACACCAGTGTTGGAGTGTGACGGTGGTGGAGCAGATGTGGTCTGATCTAACATTCTGAGGTCTGTTAGTCAGAAAGTCTATAACCCAGTTGCCAGACGTGTCGTTATCCAGGTCTCTAAGTTTGATCATTAACTTAGAGGGTATGACAGTGTTGAATGCTGAGCTGAAGTCAACAAACAGCATTCGTGCATAAGTGTTTTTATTGTCCAGGTGTGTGAGTACAGAGTGCAGTGCTATGGAGACTGCATCTTCTGTGCTCCTGTTGCCACGGTAGGCAAACTGATGTGGGTGCAGTGTGGATGGCAGAGAGTCTTTTAGATGTGCCAGGACCAACCGCTCGAAGCACTTCATGATGATGGGTGTGAGTGCTACAGGGCGGTAGTCATTCAGGCATGTTGGGCTGGAGTGTTTCGGCACTGGCACAATAGAGGTGGTTTTTGAAAGCATGTTGGCATAGCTGCTAGGTTAAGGGTCAGGATGAAAATGTCTGAATACCCCAGCGAGCTGTTCTGCACATGCTTTGAGGACGCGCCCAGAAATATGCTGATGCCGATGAGTCTTATTCATTTCGGCGTAGAAACAGCTCCCCATTTGTTTTTTTCAATTTGATGCAACAATGATTTTGGTTCTTATATTTTTAAGTTTACAAATTTGACACTTTTGTCCTCAAATACGTTATTTTTTTACTACACTGTAAAAAATTGTATGATCAATTAGTCACGACATGTTTTTAGTTCATTGTAACTTATTAAACGAAGTTAGTCATATTCTAACTTAATTTTATAAGGTTATGCAAGCTGTTTAAAAGTCAGTTTAACATGAGTTTAATGCACTCATAAGCTTAATTTCATTCAGCTTAAAAATTGAAGGCAATCAGTATTTTTTGACAGTGTATGAAAACCCTAAGTTATCTTTTGAATACATTGTTAATTTGTTTTTATACTGAATGCTATTTTTATGTGTAAGCAGAAATGGCTTAAAATCTCCTTTGTTTTTTCATATTTATCTTGCCAAATTTGACTTTCTTGTTTCCTCTCAAACAAGAAAATGATACATTGATACATTATGAAAACCTTTTTGAGAACACATATGAATCCTTGTTGATTTTATTTCTTTTTCTCTATAATGTAATAGCTTTATTTCATGCAAACCCATATTTTTTTTGGTGTTTATTTTCTTCTCGTATGTTATGTTTACACTTAAAGCTGCAGTAGGCGATTGTCATCTTCAGAAACATATTTTGTTGTGCTGGTTGAAAGTCTCTTCACATTCCAAAAGTAATGATTAAATGATCTAAATGTATTTATATGTATTTTTATATTCTGGGTAAGTCATAAGACAAAAAAAACGTAAATGGGCTGACAACACCCATAATTCTGATAAGTAGCCCAAACTGTCTGTCAACAAAAGGAGATTTGTACATCTGCAGCCTTTCACGCAGGTCCACCATTTGCACGTGCACTGCACACGAGATAGAGCGGTAAAACAATACTCAATCAAAACTTTTTGAAATAATGAATCAATTATGGAGTTACTTTTGCATGCTGGAGGAAGGACGACACCATGGGTGAAGTATTTCTTTTAGACAGGTAATGTTTTGTTTTAAAACTATTTTAGTCACGCAATGCTGATGTAGATTTTGTTGTGTTATGCATGGGTTATATGCACAGAAGTGTTGTTCAGCCACTGAAATCTTCCGGCGAAAGATTGATGTGACTATTTTCAATTTCAGAAATTATTTTTACTTAGTTTAAAAACAAAACATCAGTAAATAGTGCTATTCCGCCTAGCCTGCTTTACTGAGCTGACATTTACTGAGGTTTTATATTCACATTGGTTTAATTTTGAACAATGACAACCTGTGACGCGCTCCCTATATTGTTTACCATGCTACTCTGAATATTCTGTCTGTAATAGCATGCAAGTACGGCTTAGTAATAAGTGTAATTCCTGTACCCCGCTGGCCAACCCCTAAGCATACAGTGATCGCTTTAGGACAAAACGCGTGAGAGTGAGACTATCCTTGCATGCACTGAATGTATTGCACATTATGACAAGTTTTGCTTGCTACACAACTGAAAACGTGCTAGATATAATACAGTTTTTCATACAGAATTGATGTATTATAAAGTACTATAAAGTTTTCTAACTGGCAAATGACATGACCTAGTGGGTCTCTGTCATCTTTAATGTGTGCATTTGTGATAACAGGAGGCGTGGCTTTGGACGAGAGACTGTTTCAAAGATATTATGCTAACCGGTTAGCATTTTGGCAGATCACTGCACCTTTAAGAGATATAATTGTCATATTTCCCTGTTATTATATAAGTTTGGGATTTCCGCCTGGATTTTGCCTACCCAAATTTAAAAGCTTCCTAAATCCACATGCAGAGGTGTAAATGCAAAAATGTTGTATCATTTTAAAGAAAACCCTTTGAATTTTTATGAAACACTTTGAAAGTATTTAAAATAACTGTATATGTTGTCTGTGTTATAATAAACACCTAAAAACAAGGCGCTTTTTGTATTTTTGTTTTATAAACTCAAATTTTAAAGTGTACCTTTTAGGTTCTGTGTAGTATATGTTGCTGTAATTAAGTTTGGTGGTTCCTGCACATGTCTCTAATCATATAAAAATAAAATTGTCTCTACCATAATCTATGCAAATGTTATTGTATTCCAAACTGATGAAGTGCGCTATACCATTTTTTATGCATTTTCTGCCTACCCAACTTTAAAAAGCCTTCCATATCCAAATGCATTGCTATGAATGAAAAACTTCACTGTAATTAAATAGAAAACCCTTTGAATTTACATAAGAAACTGCTGGAAGTAATAAATAATATTTGATATGTTTTCTGTTTTATGATGAACCACTTCAACATTGGGCACTTTTTTTATTTTTTGTTCTAAAATGCTTTTTTGAAAAGGTGTAGATTATCTATTTAGAGAATTTGGCTACTCCAGACAGTTCTGCTTGAAACCAGCAGAGAGCAGCAAACACTGGGAAAAAGAATTTTATCTCTATCATGTGATATGACAAAATTATTGTAATTCAACTGAATACTGGGAAAATACAGTAACTGTGATCATTGATATCAAATAGGACATATTTGCTTCTGCTTAGTTTTACATGATAATAACTATAGGAACATGAGTTTATATTACTTATTTTATCTCCTTTCCATTTTAGGCATCATAACATTATATCAAAATTTGTCTATGACTACAAAATATGAAAATAAACCAATGCTCAATACCCAGCTCTGGTATCCAGTATACTGTGTATTTAAGCGTAAATAACTTTTAACAGTAAAATTTGTACAGAAAAAAAACGAAGTGATGCATATGTGCAAAAAACAAAGCTTCTACACTCTCAAACGAAACCACTTATGGGGTGTTGCGCAACCCACGACCTTTAAAAATTAAAAGGGAAGTCAATGACGTCACATGACCCGCCACCGGGTCCGCAAAGTTTGACTTGTTAAACTCGCATACAATCTTATTAAAACAAGGTTTATAAAGCTTTTTATTTAAATCAATCATAAAGGTTATGCTAAAAGGTGTAAACGAGCACTTTTGAATTATCCTAAGCTTTGAAATATAAACCATAAACCAGGTGGGCTTGTAATAGATTTGAGATATTAGCAAAGTTTATCAAATTAATAAAATGAGTAAACTATTATAAAACAGAAAAATACGATCTAATATTAAAATAAAACAAATGTATGCATCAAATATGATACACCGAGCTAAAATGTATATTGGATAGATTTGTAAAAATCATTAAATGAGATTTTTTTACATTTAAAACCAATTTTAGATCCTAAAGTCAAGACTGAACAATATTAAAAAGCAGACTGTAAAGGTTGTACGGCCTGGATAAGTGAAGGAGAGCAGCAAGAAATCACTTTATCATCAGCATACAAATAATAAAAGGCATTTGGAAGTTTGTCACACAAGTTATCAAATGTAAATAGAGAATAATCCGGCACTCCTTTGGGCAGCTTTAAAGATAAAGTCAGACCCGCTATATGAACACATTGTGTTAAGCTAGATATTAGCTGCTTACAATATGAGACTGATATATAATGCATACAATAATAATAATAATAACAACAACAACAACAACAACAACAACAGGTGGTGTTACTACTGGCATATTAACACAACCACCTATGTATCATTTTTATTTTTATATTCATATTCGTTTTCATATTTAAATTAATGTCCATTCAGTGCTATGAAGGCTTAAAAAAGGCACACCATCAAAAACATCCATTAAACTGACTTTCAACATAAGAAAATGTCACAAAATAGGAATGTCCCCTTTAAATCTGTGCCCATCTCAAGTAGACTGCACTCCAGTTACACAAGCTATGACCTTATTTAGAACCATATCAATAATGAAATGTGGGCGGAAAAAAAAGTAGTCTCGGAATAAGTACATGGGTTTGACACAGAAACAAAATGAAAAATTTAAAGCCACCGCCGACATAACCCTGAGAAGTAACTGTAATAAAGAGAGACTGTGAGCGCTGAGATCTTGTGCCAAGTTTTAAAACCTGTATCCCAATAATGACATTGTATATAATTCAAATATTCAGCCTGCAATGAGTACTCTATTAATCAAAATACTATTCTAATTTTGCTATATGCTAATTGAGTGAATTCATAAAATAAAAAAACATCCATGCAAACTAAATCTCAGAGTTAGAATTATATGCAAACAGTGGTGCCGTGGAGCATGCATTGGAAACAAACCACTGGAAATGTTTGTTGTATTTTGATCGGTTCTATGTGCTTGTTTTTTCAAAATAGAAACATGATATGAATATTTATTACGAATATAATATGAATTCAAGCAGCGCTGGCTTGAGTGTACATGTATACTGATCAGGGTTGCCCATTTTATTATTATTTTTATTTGCTCTATGCTCTGTATACATGTTTTTTGTTATGTACTTCTATTACTTTTAAGGAAGCCCCACATACAACACGAAAGAAAAAACAAAACATTTGCACAATTTCTTAATTTGTTCCTACTAATTATGATTTATTAATTAATACCCTCATTTTAAGTAAATTATGTGTACGTTTTTTTATTATTTTCCACAAATTTACTAAACTAAGTTCATGATTTACTAAGGCCCAATCCCAATTCTATTTTTGTACCTCTACCCCTTCCCCTTGGCCCTTACAACCGAGGGTTAAAGGGAAGGGCTTAAAAATTTACCCCTAAGAATTGGGACAGCACTTTAACACCTGCACACGTCATCATATGTCATCCCGATCTCTTGCTTCATATGAGATCAGACGATCGCGACTGCTGTAGTTATTCCAGTTGTGTTATTTTTTGGTATTTATCTTCAGGAAATCCCTGAAGGCATATATTATGTTATCATAATGATCTGTGGCAATAAGATCGTAACTGCACTATGCATTTACACAGTGGCCTTATTCTTCTATGTAAACAGTCGAAAAATACATTAACATTATAGCAGACACTGTAAAAAGCTTATTCTTACCCACTAGACTTTTCTGACAGGGTATTCAAGTGCCATTGAGTGTCAGAATGTTGTATGTTGTGGAAGTGCTGTACAGGAGTTATTACTATGGATTTTATATTGCGAAATTTAGCGTTTTTTTCCAGTTTTTTTTTTTTTGCATGACGGTAAAACACAAACGCGGTAATGAATATATTAAAACATGTGTTTGTTTGTTGTAAAAATTCGTAATAATGCTAAACACTAATTTGTGGATCTCCTTACTCCTTCCTTTAAGCTGAAGAGAATTGGGACACCACTACCCCTTGACGTCAACGCTCAAAATGAGGGATAGGGGTAAGGGGAAGGGCTAAGGAGTAGAATTAGGATTGGGCCAAAATCGTTCCCTTGTTTGAGGTAAATAGTGCGCAATCAAATAAAAATTACTTTCTAACAAGTGCTGGTGCTTCAGACTATGTATCATATTGGGCTTCTTTTTGAACAGGCTGCTTTCTTTATGGTCCTGACTTTATTTGCTGATTGATTATTATAGCTAGTTATATCTATTATCATTACTTTACAAAACAGAAACCATAATGCTATACTATAACGCAGGGGTGTCCAAACTCAGTCCTGGAGGGCCGGTGTCCTGCATAGCCTAGCTCGAACTTCCTTCGATGTTTTCAGTATACCTAGAAAGAGCTAGAGGTGTGTCTAATTGGGGTTTGAACTAAAATATGCAGGACACCGGCCCTCCAGGACTGAGTTTGGACACCCCTGCTTTAACGTGAAGTAAAGTACGCAGACAGGCAGTACAGCAAAGTTTGTTATTTTTTGCACACATTTTACCTAGAATGACAGGGAAAACAAGGGAACTAATTAGTAAAACAAGCACATGATTTAGTAAACCAAGGGACGAATTAATAAATCATGCCCACAATTTATTATTTATTTCTTGCATGTCATGTGCAGGGTTCAGCACATTTTTCAAATATTTTCAATTTGTGCTTTTTTTGTGTAATTTGACATGCTTGTTTATTTTTTAACAGCACATTATGTTCTGCGTCCTTATTGGCTGTAGATCATTGTCAAATCAATCTCCTTTGTGTCTCATGTACAGTACAGAATGCGTTCAGCTTGTCAAATTAACACAA
>CAIGQZ010000461.1:2982493-2993802 GCA_903798205.1 Danio tinwini
CACACACACACACACACACACACACACACATATATATATATTATATTATATAAAAAGTTTATCAATATAGTACTATTTTTAGATGACAGAATCATGCAGTTGAGCTTTGTTATACATACACACACACACAGAGACAACCTAAAAAAAGCTCAGTTGTAGGCTTAAAGCTAGTGCTGTATTCCAGTTTTACAGGTTTACAAGAATTATACTGACTCTACCCAAGACAGAGGACAAGTGGGAGACTTTATGTTCTTGTTTTCCTTTTAATCTCTCTCTCTCTCTCTCTCTCTCTCTCTCACTCTGTGCATGTGTGTGCGTATCTATGTAACACTCCTTCAACTTCACGTTTTCCTTAGAACTTGACTATTGTGTCCAAAACTCCTTGGAAAGGACTTAAGGTTGAGCAAGGCTACATTTAAAAAGCATACAGTAAATAAATCCACAAGACACTATTGAAATACAAGGCAATAAATCACTTGCAGAAGCTTGTCAAACCCTTTATTCTCCACTTTACTCCAGTCTTCTCTTTCTTCCCCACACACTTCCTCCCCCTCTATCGCTTGTTCAGACATGCCCTTCTCCTCCGTCACATAGTTGTGGTTCATTTTGTGCCTAATAACTGTTCTGCAGTCAGGTCGTCTTTCTCTAAATGAGGACCTAATGAATAGCCTCTTCTTCTCTGACAGTTGTGCGATTGTCCTGACATTGTTTACTACAAAACTCAGCAAGATATCTTGAGCTCTTCATTCCTTATTCAAACTAAAACTCTATTTTATGCAAATGCATGTTGACACTACTGATCTGTAGCAACATGAACTGCAAAGTGGCTCTTCTGAACAGTTCATCCCAATTATTTAGTTTATTGCAACCATGATTCATAATAGCAAAAGTCATTAAGAACTTAAAAATACTTTGCATTTGTACCACACAATACCTTCACATCTTAAGGCCGGCACACATTAAGTCGAAGGTCAGCCATTGGGCTCTGTCGGGCAGTCGGTCTGGCTAGTTTGTTTAGTGTGCTTGGGTTAAAATCAGATTGAGTTTAGTGATGGGTCGATCCTGAATGATTTGTTCATTTTGAACAAATCTTTTATGTGATTCGAAAATGATGAGTCCACTCAGGGAGTGATTCATTCATTGGTGCATGTGAACATTTGTGCAGGTGAGGTAGAAGTTTCAGTTTGAGTCATTTGAGTCCTATTATTTTATTATTTTCCACCACAATTTTGCATATTTGACAACACAATAGGGGCCTGTACCATGATGGTGGCTGAACAAACTCAAGATTACAGGATTAGTTTTAAGTTGACAAAACAAATCCAGTACAATCATGCCTTGAGGGTAACATGGAGCTGATGTTGTGACGGACTTCTCATGAGGGAGTCAGTTCAAACAATATGATAAAAGATTTACTTTTTTTTTTTAAATAAACCATTTAAAAGCATTTATAGAGCAGGATGAAAGGGGTGGTCCATTAAAGGCTAAAAACAACAACAACAAAAAAAAACAGCATGCTTATTAGTGCAAGTGAACATTTGAAATTTGTTTGTTGATAATGTGCACTGTAGGGTTGTCAAAAGTATTGATTTTGGTACAGTCGGTACTGAAATAACAAAAAAATATAATTTACATTTAATTTCCAGTCACAGCCAGTAATTTTTGTTGAGCACATGATTACAGTGGCCAATCAGTGGTGTTTAAGAATGCACTGAACTGTGAGTGGGAAATGGAAGTTTTTTTAAATTTCAGTACTGATTGGTACCATACTTGATACTTTTGACAACCCTAGTGTACTGTATAGGTAAACAGAGACTTGGAAAGCTAGGCTCATATGTAGTCTTTTCTTAGAAAGCAGCAGTTATTGACTTCCATATAGGGCTTGGCGATAATTCGATAACAATAATTATCACGATATATATACATATTTTTTCAATAAAACAATAATGACAGTTCGATAAGTGTTTGATAATATTTACGCACTTTGCGTAACGCTGCACAGGCATTTTACAGCCTGCCTTTCCAGATGCCGCACACAGTACAGTTTACAGCCATACAGTGTTAGTTGCACTTGGAGTAAGAAAAAAATAAAAAGTAAAAAGTGTCACAGTCACAGACATTGTTGACAAGAAACGTCACTAAACCTTGGTAGTCTGGAGCTACTTAGTTTTTTTGCAATCCGACACAAAACAGAGCAACATGCACTGCAAACTGCGCAGACGACTCCTGTCATTAAAAGCAGGCAGCACCACAAACCTTTTTCATCATTTAAAACAATACCCCCGCATGAAGATGCTTATAAAAATACAGACCCAAACAAGCGTTGGCAAACCAGAGCAACTACCCAGTTTCATGTCATCATTTTCAAAAGCCGAAAAAACCCTGAAAAGACAAACGAAATATATGACAGACAACACAATCTCTAACATCTCAATGAACACTCGATGCTTGCTGTAAACTACAGGTTGCATTATTTAAATTTTATTTGTTGCAACATTGATAGGATCTTTTGTTGTCAAGCTTGTCTCCTTTTTAATGTTAAGATATTTTCTTTGAAATCTGTAATACCACTATTGTCCCTCATCGACGGTAAAATAACCAGCTTATTTTTAAGAACATAATCACCAAGGAGAAATCAGATGCTCAAGACATAATTTTTAAAATAATGACATAAAAAATGCAGCAAATATATGACATTTAAAACAGTAGTGGATCATTATTCAAATCCTTATTTTCCGCGTAGCATCATGCACCAGCAGTTAAGACAGGCAAATTTATGCACTTTATATATTTTTCTTTTTGCAACAAATTGTTATGTGTAATGTGTAACTTAACTCTAATGTATTTTTTGTTGGTCAGTTATCCACAACATGTGAAGCGCTTTAAAATAAGTCTGCTATAGTATATGCTTTAGCAATCCATTAAACTGTTTTAACGGTTTCAGTTTAATTTATTAACGAAGCACGGTTTGAGCAGCATGAGCTGGACAGTCTTTACAAACTATTCACAGCACTGATAGTTTGATTGTTCAGTATCTACGCTTTATCATTGCACACACTTTTTGTAACATTAAATTTATCAAGATTAAGTCTCTTTAATACTTATGTTTATTTTATTATAAAGAGATGAGACATTATGTTTAAATACTATTGCTTTTGAATATTAAAACTAGTTGTCTTAGTAATGTTGGTAAATTAGTGGTTAAGTTAAAAAAAGTGGTTAAATAAAAAAATCCTAATATTCCTAAAATGTACTGTTAATTTTTTTTTGTTTTTAATTATCCATATTGAATGATATAAAACATGTTTTGATCATTCGTTTTTGCAATATCACCCAGCCCTACCGTAAACGGTGAGGGATTTTTATTTTGGGGTTGACTATCGGAGCAGGTTAAGGTAAACCTCTTTAGAACTTATTGCAGTTCTTTATACACAGCTCCACTGTGGTACAATCTTAAAAAAAAAAGAGAGTCTCCATAAGCTGCAGGTTGCATACAATGACTGTATAAAGATTCTTCTTAAAAAGCATAGATGGTGTAGTGCAAGTAAATTATTTTGTAAGGTACGAGATCCTTTTTTCCTTTGATGAGAAATTTGATTAAGTTTCTGTCGATTGGAGAATTCTCAGAAGAGCATTTTAAATGTTATTGATAAATCCTAGGCTTACTAAAGCCCTGCTCACACTGTGAGATTTCAGCCGCGATTTTGTCATCTGAGACAAATTTGGGAAATCCTAAAAGATTCATGAAATCCTGGGCTAAAATTTGTGATCTTTGATCGTTGGTTTGACATGTTCACAGACAGCCGCTTTGTGCCCGTGGCGATCAGATTTTCTCTCAGACGTAGTTCTGGCAGTGTCAGAAGATTTCAGACACTTTCCTGCAGTGTGACAACAGCTGCGTTGTGCGCCAATCCGAGAACCAATAGGAGCTCCAAATTTGATGACACGATTCATGCGACAATTCAAATGACCATGAGGAAATGTCAAAACAGCTTTTTTATTCCTGGTTTTATTATTAAGTCACGCTGTGTGCAAAATTGCCGCTACAGTTTGTTTACATTTGCTGTAAGGAATCATTTCAGAACGCGGGATAGTGAAAGTGTCGCGGATGGATGACGTCAAACTCTGGGAGTGTTTTCTTCTGTGTTTGGTGCATCTTCATTTGTCGTTCAGTCTGACTTTATGACGACTGAGATCTTACAGTGTGACATGAGACTCATGTTCGTGCAGTCTGACGTGCTACAATCCTTCAATGTTATAAAAAAATCTCACAGTGTGAGCCGGCCTTAAGGTGCGTTTTTAGTCACCTTTAATTAAATATTGGCATAACTGTCTTTTTTAGGGTATATTGTGTGGTTTGTATTGTTTTGTTTGTCTGTTTTTTTGTACTATTGGAGCTAGTGTCAAGAATAAAGAGACTATGGCCCAGTTTCACAAACCGGACTTAGCTTAAGCCAGGACCAGACCTTAGTTAAATTAGGCCATTTAAGCCACATTTATAAAAACGGCCTTAGAAAAATACATTACTGGTGTGCACCTAGAGACAAAAGAAAGACACTTCTATATTTTAAGACATCTCACTGCAAGTTATTTTCATTTGAGAGAGCTCAAACATGCAAATTAATCCAAGACTAGCCTTAAACCTTGTTTGTGAAACCGGGGGTATATATCCCATTAAAAAGCAATGCTGCTATACAGTCTTAAAACCTACACTGTTTGAATTTCCATTCAGCAATGTTACATACATCTGCTCTAAAGCAGAAACGCCTTCCATGATATGCATCTAATCTGGTGGCCAAAGCCCTAAAAAGAGCTTAATTATACAGGGCTTCCTTAAGACAGACTAGTCAACTAGTCATTCAGAAAAACCAGATCCCCAACCTATAATTCCCCTGAAGCCGGTCCGAGTTGAACGTGAGAACACTCTTGCTTCAGTTATGCTCCCTCCCTGTTTTCACCTCTTCTCTGTCATACAAAACACATGCCTTAGTAATTATCTCTAACTTAGGGATAATCAAAAGCTATTTAAATCAACCCGCACGTGGGAGAAAATCCCTGCCAACCCAATCTACAGTCTGACACAGACAAAAACAGCCATGTTCTTCTTGTTACATCTCAATAGATCACTCCATCCAGACAGATGTCCAACAATAATGACCTTCCACTTCCTGTCTGTGACCATAACATTGAAAAGATGCAACCCTTACCAGCTCGGGTCCACACAGCATTAGCCAATAGTAAGGCAGGCTCTCCCTCCATAGCAACAGACCAGGAGCCAATCAGAGGCATTCTAGCTTGTGGGGCTTTTTTAAGTGTTGCTGTAGCATCATCATTATCATCATCATCATCATCATCATCATCATCATCATCCCAGCCTGAGAAACTGAAATAAAAGGATCATCATATCCTCATTTGTGATTAAACAAACATTCACTGCCACTCTCTGAAATGATTCAACTCAACTAGACGTTGACTTGTGTAAGGGCTGTGTATAGTCAAGTTTAACATGTAAAGTTTTAAGAGCTTCAAGTAAAAATGTGTTTGGGGAAGACAGTCCCCTCAGTGTACTAACATTTATTGTAATGCAGAGTGAAACAAAAATTGAGGCTGTGAAGGAACTATAAAAACCGCCCTCTCAATAATGTATCATCACATACTGTAGTTTAAGCAGGTTTTTGAAGACTTTAAGGCCATACAAGAGGCAATACTACCAAATACCAGTGGTTTCATTCAAAAGTGTGTACAAGTACTTTATAAAGACCCTTCAAAAGGATATACAAATGTTTGTGGAGCACTGGAGAGGTCAGATATGTTACAGTGAATACATTTTGGTGAAATATAAAGAACATCAGTGCCTTCCCTCTAAAGTATATAATTTTACAAAAAAAAGGATAAATACAATGTAAAAAAGGTCTGATTTTCAATTAAACGGTTACATGCTATAGTAAAAAAAACATTTTTTTGTCACATGTATTAATCATTACACAAAATAATTATGTAATTGGAGTTTTATGTTACATTTAATTTTGATAAATAATGTTTATTGCATTACTTTAATTTTGTATTACCCTGATTGTGTATTTGTAGTTGTATGAATGAACTTGTTTGTGATGAGCATTGGTTCATTGTATGACTCATCATCACGTTTATGGGTGTTTATGTCTGTGTAACAAGGATACGTTATGTAGATGTTAGTACTTCAAAACATTGTCTACGTATAACTATAAATGAATGAATTACAGTAATTTAATGTATGATTTTTAAAAAAATTTTTTACATTCCTACTGTATTTTAACTGTAAAATTCCAGCAACTACAGCTGCCGTACAGGCACGTGGGAACGGTGGGCTGGGAGAATTAACATTAAAGGCACAGGCAACAAAAACTGCTACAATGTGTTCAGATAATTCTAACATTCTGAAAGGTATAATAAATAATCTGATGGGTGTTTTACAGAAACTTTATAGACACATTCTGGAGACATAGAAGACTTATCTTAAATCTTGAAAAAGAGGTAAAATAGGTGCCATTTAAAATAGTACACATTTGTATCTAAAAATCCATATTAATAAATGTTCTCTTTGAACCCCTTGGGGTTTTTGTACTTTTATTTTGGCATGTAGATTGCATACTTTAAGCAACAACATTTTCAGCAAAAAACTGGAAACTTCGATGCAATTTGCCTTTTTGTTTACACGACAGCAGCGTTTTGGTGAATGAAAATGTGTACTTTTGAAAATGGGTTTTAAGGTACAATATATTAAAAGCAACAGTCCACATTTTTGGCCACATGTCCACATGTTTTCAGAATAATTTTAAAAACATTGTTGTGTAACTTTTAATGCAAAATGCAAGTGAAGACTTTTATTTTTATTTTTTTTGACCACATCATTGTTGTGTAAATGTAGCCTGAAATCCTTTCCGAAAGGGTTATTTCCCACAGATTTACCTGAGGTCATAGTGATGACCATGTTCAAACAGACGCCACCTGTGTATAGGCTGTGTTAACGTCATGACCTCTAGAGTGTCTTGCTCTGCCTGTTGTGGGCCAGTGGGCTGGACACTTGTAACCACGGTAACCTAATCTGACACAGCTGTTAGAGCTGTCTGGCTTCGATTTATCCTATTGTTCCTATTTGCCTTCCTTTCGCTCGGCTTCTAGCCTCCCGCTGCATTTTGCTCTTCCTCCCTTGCTGTTCTTCTGTAAAGCTCATTAATTACTTCCATCTGCGGCCATTTACCTCAACTTGCACTTCTTTCCATTTAAACTGAGAGGCTTAGCGTTCCCCATCTTCCTTCCCTAGAGGTGTTTTAGAGGATTTGGACACCTGTGCTTCTGTTTCTCACCTAAACACACTCAGAGTTTGCCCTCATGTCACACTCTTGTATTTATATCTCTTGCAGAGCAATAACATAATCAGATTACCAACAAACACTATATGATTCATCTGCCATGGGCCCAACGCTAGTCATGCGGTCCATTCGAATCCCAGATAACACATTCAAGCACTCATCAAATTTACATTACACTGCAAAATGTAAAAGCTTATCACTCAGTAAGATTAAATCACTCTTTTTGTTCATTGTACCTTCCTTTCCCATAAGGTTAGTACAAAAATAGGTGATGTTTGTATTCTAAATCAACTGCTTTGTTGCGGTTCTTTCGGGTTAATACTTGGGCTGCATGATAAATTACTATAGTATATTTTCATGTGGGTGCCTGACAACTGAAAATATATTCGGTAGCAGATATCGCAGCCTTTGTTACTTTCAACTTTGCACTTTTTTTTTTTTTGTAAACGTACCGACCCGTACCAGTCAGTGGAAACGAGCCATAACAGTCTTGTGTAAAAGGTCTATTTGCTAAATTTAATTGCCAAATGAAACTATCATTTCTATGTGAAAACTAAAGATAAAGTCTATAAGGTTTGTACAAAAATAGGTGATGTTTGTATTCTAAATCAGCTGCTTTGTTGCAGTTTTTTAAGATTAATACTAGGGCTGCAGGGTATTGGAATAACATATTTTGTTTTTCTGCAATATATATTGTTTATGCAGGGGCAGATTTAGTGGTTCCAGCCATGGGGTCCAACAGTCCTAAAAAGGCACCCGTTGTAGTTTTATACATTTTTTATTTATTTATTTTGCAGTTTTTTTTTTATATCACTGAATCTCCTTTTCCATGTTTTATCTTAATAAAATCTCTACATTTTAAATGATTTCTTTTCTTAAAATGAATTCACAACAAAAAAAAATAATAATTAATCAAAAATCAGGAATTGTTATTAAAACTGAATCTTTACCTGACTTGACTGCTGGACTGCTCCATGATTGAGGCTGTGAGACAAATTTGTGTTGATATTATAATTACATTAAAAGGTAATTTGTTAGACCCTCACCATACGAAATATGATATAAAACAATGTTATATTTATCAATTATACTTCTATGTATTTATTGGGGGCCCTCTAATTTCCTGGGGCCCTAAACGGCTGCTTACCTCGCTTATTGGTTGAATCCGCCCCTGGCAATATGAATACAATTTCACCAGATGGCTTAAATAGCTCTATTTTACATTTTTTTCTGGAAAGTCTAAAGGCTGGTTTGTGACCAACGGCGCATGTCTTGCGCATAGCCGTGCATTTATACCTCTGCATGCTGCTTGTACAGCTCTGCAATAACCTACTGCCAGCTAGCACTTTGGAAGCGTTATGTTCCTCTGTATCGAGTTTCTTCGCTGGTGTTTAGTTTTTTCTGAACGCTACCTTAATGTACAAGTAGCTAAAACTCACTAATTCAGAGGCGGGAACCAGCCGACGTGCAACAACTTTAATTATAAGATAAACACAAAGAATCTGGAGCTCCTTCACAGGACTCGCCAACACTTGCTCCATCGGGCTCGTGGCTCTCTGCATAGGCCACACTTGGCACAACTACCAAGCCAACCAATCACAGAGCTTGTGCTACGCTTTGTTGTGACATCTATTTTTTTGAGAAGTGCATGTCAGCCACGGCGAGAGCTATGCAACCGTGCAAAGGCTGCGCCAGACCATACACATATGCTTAACGCAGAAGTTAGGGCTGCATGATATTGGAAAAAAGTGACATTGTAATGTTTTGTTTTTATACGATATGAATACAGTTATTTCACCAGATGACTTGCATTCATTTATTATCCTTCAGCTTAGTCCCTTATTTATCAGGGGTCACTACAGCGGAATGAACCGTCAACTATTCCAGCATGTGTGTTACGTAGCGGAGGCCTTTCCAGATGTAACCCAGTACTGGTAAACACAAACACCCTTGCATTCACAAACGCACTCATACACTACGGCTAATTAGTTCATCCAATTTACCTACAGTGCATGTCTTTGGACTGTGGGGGAAACCGGAGCAACAGATGACTTAAATAGCTCAATTTGGAAAGAACTAATACTAAATATTTTTATATTGATTGGGATGATTTCACAGGACAGGTAATCTGCAAAAATGAAACGGAGAGCATTTTATTTGTATTTTTTGTGTAAGTCTAGCAGTATTCAAGTATAGGTTGAATTATCAAATATAAACAATAACACTGTATAGCCTTCATTTATTGTATAAAAAGTTCAATACAATACAATTTTTGTTAATTGTTATAATTTCTTATACACAAATGATTTAAATGCAGTCAATGGGCATAAAAACAAAGCAAACAAGCAAGCAAACTTTTACTCTATAAAAGGTTCATCTTCACAATGATCCAACAATGTGGTTCCTGGTCAGCTATAATTCCGCTCAAATTTCCTAAGGGATGAATAAACATACTGAACTCGAGGTCCTGCGAATGATCACATTATGATATCGATGCTGAAACAATATATTGTGCAGTCCTAGTTAATATGGGTGTACTTATGTAGAATAATATCATAATGATTTAAAGTTGAATAATAATGTGACAGTTGAATAGGTCACTCCAACGCAATCTCACGGCAATTCGTAACTTTTTGATTTAGTGGCGAATTCACATGAATTCGTACAATCTAATTCGGACAATTTAGTACAATTTGCTCATCACCCAATGATGGTTGGCTGGAGGGGTGGGGTGTTACGCATCCTTTTCAAAATCGTACATTTTCATATGACATTTTCATTAGGGGTGTGAACCTACACTGGTCTCACGGTTTGGTTACGATTATTATGCCATCGATTTGGTTCAATTAGATATATCGGTGCATTGACGATGCTTTCCATAGAAAATTTGATATTTTCTTCACAAAAACAAAACAAAAAAAAATTTATTAAAATCTATAAATATATTAATGTTTATTGATTAATTGTAATACAATTATGTGCTTTACTATAAGCAGATATATGAATGGTCTCTTTAATTTTACATGCTCAAAGAAAACACTACAACGCTTTGAATGTTTTAAACAAAACTCAAATACATCCACAAAAGACAGCATGAGCATTTATAGCAAATAAACTAATGTAAATATTATCCCGCTTGCTTTTTGAGCACTGTCAAGTGAGTTCTTAAACCCCCATGATTGGTCATTTTCTTCACCCTCTCAACAGAAACGGCTGCAATTGGCTTTAAAAATGAAAGCGATGTTTACCGATGAGTGACGCGGGAAGAACAGCCACAGTTTCAGTCTATATGTGCATAATGCGCGCTTATCACAGGTAACCCGTAATAGATGCAGTGGAGAAAACTTGCACCACAGGCACGCTCGTATCTGGATCAGCTGGAAGGAGAGGAAAAGTTACCTCATGAACACGCCAGCGGGTTAAATGTCCAAAGTGAAAGCAAGAGAGATGCAGAGATGGAATTTAACAGCATTTCTCCTTAGTAGTGAAACAGCAGCTCGTGCTGTATACCTTTTTCAGTGTCAATGAAAGACTGTCCAGCAAACTTACAAGCAGTAAATAGTGCACAATTATCTGCATTTTAATTAGTAGGATCGTTTACTTACTCTCCTTCGCCATAGTATTCTCCCACAACATTACGTGTATGACGTCAGGACATAATAACCGATTATGATCTATAACTGAACTGAATCGAATTGTTCGCATCTGCATCGCGGTGCACTGAGGAAACAAACCATTTTGACACACCTAATTTTCATACGACATTAGCCACTAAACTGACA
Source organism: Danio tinwini (assembly GCA_903798205.1). Taxonomy (NCBI): domain Eukaryota; kingdom Metazoa; phylum Chordata; class Actinopteri; order Cypriniformes; family Danionidae; genus Danio; species Danio tinwini. Next base: position 2,993,628 of record CAIGQZ010000461.1, read on the forward strand.
AATTGTAAAATACTTAAGTTTTCTCGATAGATCAGGCTGGCCACTCACATGTCAAAATACATACAAAAAAGATTCACTGTGTGACTGTGAAGCCTATCAGTATGCATTTAGAATGCTATTATCACACAAGTCATAAAAAGCAAACAATATCCCATTGTGAGTTTTTATTTGTATA
>CAIGQZ010000461.1:2998802-3015457 GCA_903798205.1 Danio tinwini
AAAAATAAAAATCAAATTTTAAAAATATGAAAATAAATTCATGGATCCAGCAAAACACACGAAAATGTAACAATAATCCAAAAAATAAATAAATAAATAAACAAAACATAACCACAAAACTAAACAGAATTCAAACATAAATAAAAAAAAACACAACAGAAAATGTTTTGTAAAATAATTCATTCATTTATTCATTTTCTTTTCAGCTTAGTCCTTTTAAGTCCCCAAATAATAATAATAGTAATAATAATAATAACAACAACAACAACAACAACAACAACTACAATCCAAAAAATAAATAAAATAAACATAACCTAACCTGCTATACAAACCCAAAGCAAAAAAAACAAAATAAAAAAAAATAAAAAACACAACAAAAAATGTTTTGTAAAATAAAATAAATAATAATAAAATAAGCCTGGGTCAGGCAAAAATGCCCAAAAGTAACAACCAAAAAAAACCCAAAAACAAATTATAAAACAGAACCCCCTCTCATAAAACTAAACACAATCCAAAGCAAAGCAAACAAACAAATTCTAAATAATTAAAAAACAAACAAAAATGTTTTGTAAATAATTCAAAATAATTCATTCATTTTCTTTTCAGCTTAGTCCTTTTATTAATCAGGGATTGCCACAGTGGAATGAACCACCAACTTATCCAGCATATTTTTTACGCAGCAGATGCCTTTTCAGCTGCAACCCATTACTGGGAAACACGCATACACTCATTCACACACATACACTACGGACAATTTAGCTTAACCAATTCACCTATAGCACGTCTTTGGACTTGTGGGGGTAACCGGAGCACCCGTAGGAAACCCATGCCAACACGGGGAGAACATCCACACAGAAATGCCAACTGACACAATCGAGGCTCAAATCCGCAACCTTCTTGCTGTGAGGTGACAGCACTAACCACTGTGCAACCTTGTAAAGTAATGTAAATTAAAATAATAATAATAATTATAATAACAACAACAATCCAAACTATAAATAAAATTAAAAAAACATAACCTGCTCCAACAAAACTAAACAAAATCTAAACCAAAGCAAATAAAAAACATAAATAAAAAACACAAAAAGGTTTTGTAAAATAAATGATAATAATAATAATAATAATAATAATAATAATAAATTTAATAAACAAAACCCGCTCCCACAAAACTAAACAAAATCTAAACCAAAGCAAACAAACAAAACATAAATAAATACACAACAAAAAGTATTTGTAAAATAATGCAAATAAATAATAATAATAATAATAATAATAATAATAATAATAATATTAATAATAATAATAAAATCCCCAAAATTTTATAAAATAAACAAAACATAACCCGCTCCCACAAAACTAAACAAAATATAAAGGTTTTGTAAAAAATATATAACAATTATAAAATTAAATTACATTTAGTCTGAAAAGAAACATGGATCAAGTAAACTGCACAAAAACAGTAAGAAATAAATAATCGAGTAAATTCCAACAAAACTAAACAAAATCCAAGCCAAAGCAAACAGGAAAAAAACACAACAACACTAAACAAAAATGCAAATCACTGCCGTAACATGGGCCTATATTTTTCCCCCCACAGGCTATATCACTGTAATCTCTGATCGAACTACAATTGGTAATGAAAACAATCTGTCATTAAAGCAACCTTATGACTTCTGGATTGAATTCAAGTTCCACTGGCGTCAGAGCTGTAATTTTACCCACATGGATAAACACGTGAGGCCAACACCAGTTGAAAAAAATAGAGCTCACTTTAATGTAAAACAAGAGAGGCTCATAGGCAACAAATACCATATGATCTCCCCGAAAAAAAATCTTAAGAATAATAACAATAAATTTATCTAGATCGAAATCCGATCCCATTGTGATAAACCTATATCTGGTAGTCAAATAATTGTCCAGAGGCAGTACTAAACGGATTAAACCAGATCATTCAAAGCCAACGTGGTGAGGTTACAAATTTAACAGGAGAAATCTACCTGACACGAAAAAAAGAAACAGGCTTTCCTCCGATTACCACAGCAGATTTCACTACAGTGCTTGGCTCTGACAGAGTGAAAACAAAAGATATTGTGGCTTTTTTGTAGTGCAACTCAGCACAAACAACTTGTGGCACTGCTCAGACCACTGAAAAAAAATCACAGCCAGCTAGAGGACGGTTTTGTAGTAAACAGACGTGATCGTTGATGACAGCCCATAGATGGGGAAGCTACTAGTCTAGCAAACACAAGCGCATCAGATCTCGGTTTATGTAAGGTTTCATATATCCTGAATCAGACTGACATCTATTATTCTGCATCATTAAAGGTCCTTTTATTGCAAGCCATTTACAAACATACTGAAGACACGAATAATTATTCAATCCCTCAAAATACAGCATTACAATTTAAATTGTAAACCAACTGAGCCTGGTTTCTCTCAAGGTTTTTTAAATTCTTCACTTTCGCCAATTGGTAAAGTTTTTTCCTCGCCGCTGTCGCCACTGGCTTGCATGTTTCGGGATCTGTAGAGCTGCGCATCGATGGAATTGCTCTTCAGTGTTTGGACTCTCAGTAGTGATTATTAAGCCACACTGAACTGAGCTAAACTGAACTGAACTTAAACACTGAAAACTGAACTGACACTGTTTCAATTCACTATAAACTTCCATGTGAAGCTGCTTTGACACAATCTACATTGTATAAGCGCTATACAAATAAAGATGAATTAAATTGAATTACAATTTGACGTTAGGAAAGGGGTAGTTCACGCAAATTTTTTAAAGCTAGTTCATTTACTTACCCTCAGGCCATTAGCTATGTTTCCATCCAAAAATGCGAATTAACTTTGTGTGCAAAACTGGATTAAATCGCACAAAAGAATCTATGCTTTATTTAATAAATGACTTGCGCCTCAGAAGGCAATCCTGACACGCAGTGAGCGCGCGGTGGCGTTTGAAGGCGTGAGACGCGAAGCACAGACACTCTTAATTCTGGAGGTAATTAATAATATAATAACGCTTATACTGAGATGGTTAAGGCGTTTTAGAATGACCAAAACAACATTTCAAATGTTTTACAATGTGCTCAGCCTGCTGGTTTGTCCATTCACACACATTTTTACGATCACATGATCTCTTATAACAAAATCACATGACCTTTTTAATGCGCATACTGGAATTTGTTCGGTAAAAGTGTTTCCATTGTAGTATATATTTTTTTATGCGCATTTTCAAAACTTATGCGCATCTTAGTGTTTCAATCAACCGGTTTATGCTCATATACAACATTTGCATAAAAATAGGTGGATGGAAACGTATCTATTAAAGATGGTGACTTTTTTCGGTAGAACAGTAAAGAAGATTTTTGGCTGTTCACCCCTAAAATGCAAACGTAGGTACATGGACCTTGGGGTAGGGCTGTGTGATTAATCAAAATCGAATCGCAATTTAAAAACATTGCAATTAGTTAAAAATCGCAAGAGGCTGCAATTTGAATGTATATATTATTTACTAATCTTACTAGCCAATTAAGTTAGCACACTTTCATTCTGCCCAATCAGAATTGTGCAATCGAACTACAGCCACAATAAAAAAAAGAAAACAAAGAGGAAAGCGCTGACAAGTGGGATGATGTCGTCTGCTTTAGAAGCATTAATAGACAAATTAATATTAAAGAAAAACAGCATGTCGGTAACATGGGAATATTTCGGTTTTAAGTCACAAACACAGAACAAAAACAGGTCATTTTTTAAGAGCTGTCGCACAATTGTTACCACGGCTTACAGACTATTGAGCTGGAGCTTGACTACTAAATTAAATCGTTTATCAAAAAAATAAAAAAATAAAAAAAATTAATAAAAAATAAATAAAATAAATAAATAAAAAAAATTCTAAAAATAATTCTAAAAAAAAAATTAATAATAATAAAATCACAATTTGATATTTTCCCTGAATCGCTCAGCCCTACACTGGGGCCTTTCAAATTCACGTCGATCAGCCGGTCTGTCTATGAGCTGACATACAAGCGTTCTGCTGATGGATCGTCTGATCATGAAGCTTTGAAATGCTTCATGTCCCTGTATACACATTGGTTAGCCATTACAGCCAATCAGTCATTTCTGTTGAGCATGTGATCCCACTGGCCAATCAGCTGTTTTAAAGAACTGACATTTTTAACATATCATTGGTACCGAAGTCGATACTTTTGACAACACTATAAATTACATTATTATATACAATTTTACGGTCTCTTCTTTATAACAAACATACACTGTTATTCTTGAGGTGCAGCTGATCAAGAATAGTTACAACAGATCTTTTAAATCCCAGTTTCTTTGTCTTGTGGACATTATAATACTGTATGTGTTATTACTAGTGTTGTCACAATACTGGAATTCGATACCAATTGGTACTGAAATTTTAAAAACGTCCATTTTCCATGAAGATCAGCAGGTCTGTTTAAGAGCTGACATACGAGCGATCCGCTGATGAATCGACCGATCTTCACAGCTTTAAAACACTCCAGTGTCCCTGTATCCGTGGTTACACTCAGTAAATAGCGGTGAGTTCGGTGAACTGATGACCTTCCCGGGCAATCACAGTCATTTCTGTTGAGCACGTAAACACAACGGCAAATCAGTGATGTTTCAGAACGCGCTTAACAATGCTCAAATGTTAGCAGGAAATTAACTTTTTTTAAATTTCAGTACCGATTGGTATCAAATTCCAGTATCATGACAACACACTAGTTATTACTGACTGAGACATGGTAATATGCGCCCATTTTAATCTGCCATTGTGTTCACATGATCAACAGAAATTGCGATTGGCCGTGAAGTGGAGATGCAACGATTATAGATTTTGGTTGTACAACTATAGTCTGAGAAATAATCACGGTTATCACGATTATTTTGCATTTATTAATTTCACAACTAGTTTAGAAAAATCACATGAAAACTCCTTATATTTTTAAGTGTTGTTTATTGCTGCTTAGTAACCAAATAATACAGCAAATACTAATATTAAAAACAAGCATTAGTCCATTTTTTCTCTTTGTGCTTAAAAAGAAGTAATATTTTTGACATTTAAACATACAGAATTTTTACGCTGTAAATAAATGACAGAACAATGAGCAAATAAATAAAAATGACAATTAAAAAAATTGTATTTGTCTAATGCAAGGCTCGAAATTAACTTCAAACATTTAGGAGCACCACAAAAAATGTAGGAGTACCCACCAAAAATGAATGAGCACCACTGCATATTGTATATTAACAGATTTATTGTATTTGAAACAACAACAATCAGGACTAACAAAAACAGAAACTAACTAATTCTATTATGACTTATTGATATTTGTGCAATAATTCCAAAATGTCTAATATTTATAAAATATTAATGATGACTATGATGACAATAATACTAACAATGTATTACATTTCTCATTATCATGCTGCTTTGAATGTGCTTAAATGTGAGTTATCTGCTATAAAAAGTCCAACTGTTACATTGACAAATAAAAGTATGGTTTACTTCAAGCAAAAATGAAGCATTGCAGTAAGAAATATACATTTTGCACTATTGTTTTTATACATGTATACTAGACCAAAGTCCCTATTCTAAAGTGTTTGACTATACAGTGTTAGATTTTACATTTAGCGCCCATTTGCGCTGAACACACTGTGAATGCAACACACCGGGATTCGGGCCATTAAACAGCTGATCCACTCTTTTCCAGCACTCTCCGAAATCACTCGATTGATCTCGGGTGGCGGATTAACATTCTCTCGGATTAACATGCTCTCATAAGGCCATTATTTGTAACTTTAAGTGAGTTTGCAAACCTGTGTACTTTTCATTGCTTCTTCCCCAAACTTCAGCCGTGTGCAGTTCTCGCAGTAGGCCTGTCACGATATCTATTTTTTGTTGTACGATATATTGCACCAAAATATATTGCGATAAACGATATTATTGTCATTTTAAGACCATTTTATGCCACTCATTATATAAAGCCAGAATGACAATATAATTTCACAATGCAAGTACACTTTCAAAAAACACAATATTTTATTCTTAAGAATATTTCATTTTAGTCATTTTAACAATTCAATCGGAATCAGAATGTGAAAACGCATATCCTAAATAAATAATAATTAGTGTTAACAAAAGTGCAATGTGAAAAGTAATATATCTGCTACCAGATCTATTTACAGTTGTCGGACTTCCACATGAGAATATACTATAGTAATTTATAGTAAAACTAAAGTGTTTTTAACCATACTGACACCTCCATAGAGGTAGAGATGTTGCACAATCAGTTAAAATGTTGCTAGAATTGTTTTTATGTATGGGCGATATTTATTGCATCACTAAAAATAATTGAATTGATGTCCATGTGTTGTGCGATAAGTCGATATATTGATTATTGTGACAGGCCTAAGTCACACAGCTCCCTGTCATCTCAACTATGTGGGGCTGAAAAGCGTGAGTGCTTTGCGTTGCGTGCGCGTCCCTCCATTGGAAATAACCAATTTACACAAGCTTGCCTTAGGTAATAATCTTATTCATAATTAATCCAGTGTGCGTGGTTATTAGTCTCGGTGTACAAACTAGCGCACAGTTGGCATACCTTTGCTTGGTTGCTGCAGTTTTGTTCTGTGCAGAAACGCGGTGTTGAGAAGCCTTTACGATTAATTAACAATGACAAATTAAAGTGTGATTAATAGTGAAACCAGTTAATCGTTGCATCCCTACCGTGAAGGTCATCAATTCACCAAACACACCTCTGTTTACTGAGTGTCACCACAGATACAGGGACAATGGAGCGTTTCATTTGTCTATAAGCTGACATACAAGCAGTCCGCTGATGAATCGCAGCTTTAAAATGCTCCAGTGTCCCTGTATCTGTGGTTACACTCAGTACAGCGGTAAGTTCGGTGAACTGATGACCTTCACGGCCAATCACGGTAATTTCTGTTGAGCACAAGAACACAATGGCAAATAAGTGCTGTTTAAGTACGAGCTCAAACATTAGTGGAAAATGGACGTTTTTAAAATTTCACAATCAATTGGTACCGAATCCCAGTATCGTGACAACCCTAGTTACATGTCAGCACAAGCCTCTGAAAGCAATTGCTGAGTTTTTCCATCCAAAAATCTGTTATGTTTTTAGCATCATGCTAAAACGTTTCATGACAAAGCAATAGAAATCCTTTCTATTCCCTGAAGTAAAGTAACACACATTGGTTATCTGTATGCAGCGTTGTTGACCACTGAAATACATTGTATAAGGGAAAAAAAGAGGAAACAGGAAGAAAAAAAAAAACAAAATATCTTCATTTTCCACAGAAAAAGGTTGGAATAAATCAAGGTTAAACACAGATCTACTATTTAGCGGAAAATCAATGTTCTTCTGGCTGAACAATCCACACTTTCTAAAATCCTCAACAGAATATATTTTGTACTGATTGTACTTACAACCCACAAAGCACTGCCTCCATCCACATCAAATTACACATGCCGCCTACCCATGCCTATATCATTATTTTATGGACCATGGTTTAGAATAAACAGACTAGTTACAGAAATGTCCAATAACAGTAACTCACTTCATAACCCAATACAAGTGTGACCAAGAGTGTTTGTGCGCACTGATATTTAATACGATTCTGCAGTACATGTGGCTTATGTTGAGTGGATTAATAGTATTATGACCTCACTCGCCTCCACCCTCTCTGTACGCCTTTGTCTTTTCTTTAACACCATATCACCTCTCAGTCTTTCCAGCGTTTCCATTGTGTTCTATTAAGGTTAAAGCAATGACTAGCTTTCACTGCACACACCAAAATTTCAGTTCAGTATCATCCTGTAATACTAAAGTACACACATCATCAAACACCTATTAAAACCCACATAATCCGTTCTGCAACCAGAGCAGCTGTTACGTAACATGAGGATAAACAGACTCGTTGATTAGGAATTATCGAAACAATACAGGTTTGTTATTCCTTGCACGGTTAAATTCTTGTATGTAACTTGAAATCAGTTTTTGCATCATAAGAAGTCAAACATTCGTCAAGAGTTAGTGCAAGGTTATAATATAGTTATAGATTTTTCATTAGTTTTTAATTTAGTTTTGGCTTTTTGTTTTCAAATTCACTTAGTTAATTAGTTTTTAGAGGTAGATTTACTAGTTTTTATAAGTTTCTATATTTTGAAATTGCTTCGTTTTAGTTTAGTTTTTTGTTGTAAAGGTTATCTACCCATCCTCAAATACAAATACAACAGCCCACAAGATAGCAGCCCCAAGTACAATATGAGTGCAAGGTTGCTTCTAAGGTTAGATACACCATACTGATGGGAAGTTTGGATCTTTAACGCAAACCGGACCCTTTTGTTGACAATCCTCCTATCTTTTAACTCAACATACCAATAATATGTAATCAGTAGTGATGCAACAATTCTCAATATAATATTGAACCATTCGGTACGACATCCACGGTTCAATACGCGCTTGTGAATTTCGGTTTTACGTTCAAATAATTTGTGCGTTTCATTTCTCGCCGGATTGACTTTATGTGTGTGGCTGCAAGTCTTTGAGCCGAGTTGAGGAAACTCCTCTCCGCGTGTATATATCCAATAACTATGCTCTAAAGTTAACGGGCGCTTAACCATCATTCTACGGTGAGTGGCAGTGAAGAGGCAACAGTACGAGGAAGCACGTCTTTCAAATCTCTGGTGTGGGGACATTTTGGTTTTGCCGTTGAGTTTAATGCCGAGGAAGAAAAAACAGCAAGCAAGAAAAATTACTGTGTGCACTGCAAGCATTGTTTTACACGTATAGCCAGGGCTTAATTTGTGCCAGAAAATTTTACCGATTCCTCTCCTCAACCGCCCTCCTCCCCGTCCGCTGTTCACTTTAATTTTCTTCCGCGATACCCCAACCCTCTTCACGTTCGTCCGCAACACCCCCACGCTCTTCACTTTCACCCTTCATCCGCGACACCCCTCCGCCATCCAACTCCCTCTCCCGCTCTCCACTTTCGTGCGTGACACCTCTCCATCCGTAGGTAACATGCTGGATCTGTTACTCTGATCTGTTCCAGGACCTCGCAATTCACAAATTAAGCACTGCGTATAGCCTACTCAAACGGAAAAACTTCCAACATGACTGCACATCTCCGGTGCAATCACCCAGCAATATCACTCTCTGAAGACAGGATAGCAGAGAAGGTAATAAAGTCCTCCATAAAAACAACAATCCCTCGCTGAATCTTCCCAGCAAACATACCCAACTGTTTCCGAGAGACACATACAAATGTTTATTTGAAATGGTCAATTTATGTTTATTAACTTCACATGCATGTTTATTTTCAAAATGTAAGAATTTATTTGTTCCCCAGTTTTGTACATGGGCTACCAGCAGCTGTGAGATTTCAGTGTTCATTTTTTTTATTATACAATACACCAGGAACTAGTGTACCTTTCTTGGCTTAAGTAAAATAAAGGAGTATTGCAATAAATCACTTTTATGTTTTTCTCCTATTGCCTATTGCATTAATCATAGAATAAAAAATAAAAAAACAGATGTGTCAAACCATCAGAACCGAACACCATGTTAAAAAAAAACGAGGTTTGTTTGAACCGTAGGCTAACTATTGTTGCATCCCTAGTAATCAGCAATCATAATTTCAGTCAGTTAAAACGTCAACAAGCCAACTGAAGCATGAATCACTTACTTTAAGTCTATCACACCTTTCTGTTATAAAATAAACGTACATTTCATCAGATCCTCTCATTTAAGGCCTCGTTTACCTGTGCTGCAGTTGCTCAAGTCTGCTTCAGTCGCAGCAGGCTGTCACATACTGTTTGGGTTCTTTTCACCTGCTGAATCAAGAACTTGCAGTATTATCAGTTCACCAGTTCCCAAATCTGATCTCTGTGTCCTAGGGATGTCCAGATCCGATCACGTGATCAGAATCGGGCCCGATCACACGATTTCAGACTCGATCAGAATCGGACGTTACCTCCCAATCAGGATTCGAATATATATATATATGCATATATTCCATTATTTTTGAACGCATCTATAGTTGTGGCACAGAGTTAGACCTCTTTCTTGACTTCACACAGAAACAGCATGCATGCGGCATGACATCGCTTTGTTGCAGAGACGCTTTTGGTTAAATGGAGGTCTTGAGGTATTATGAAGTTGATGAAGATAACATTGCCATAGCCAACTGTGAGATATGTAAACTTGGGATTGCAAGAGGTGGAAAGGAAAAGGCTACACAACAAACCTGATAAGGCACCTCAAAAACAACCGACAAAATACACCGAGTTTACCCAGGCAACCCAACTGAAGACGAGTTTGAAGAGGACAAAAAAATGCCCCATGACAGCACAAAAGGCACAGGACATCACAGCCAAGAAAGCACAAATGATTGCAATGAGTGACCTGTCATTCGCCTTTGTACAAAACCCTGGATTTCTTACACTTATGGAGCAGGTAGAACCTCGATTTGAAATTTTTTTAACGCATCATAGAAGTATCGGATTGGGTTGCGGTAGATGCGCAAATTTAAAATGACACAGACTCGGACTTGAGGGCAAAAAAAAAACTTGATCGGGATATCCCTATTGTGTCCTGTTCTAATAACTGAATAACTCTGGAAATTGGGTGGGGTCGGAGGGGGGCGGGGCAGAAATCAGGCATGTTAAAAAGTAAGGAGTATGTGGATAAGTGCTTATTGGGAATGCAAATTTTTTCAAATGATTCAGTTTGATTTGGTGAACTAGTTCAACCAGTTCACTTAGAAGATCTGGCTAAAAAGAACGATTTGTTTATTTATTTCACAAATACGGAAATAAAACCCATTATTGGGCACAAATGTGTTAAATTAATACTTTTAAGTCTCTGCTCGAGTCGTATTTAATGCAATCAATGTGTTGCTGTCATGTCCACTCATTGTTTTTAAATCGCTGGAGCAACAGAAAGGACTGACTGGAGGAGGACTGGCTTGATCTGGCCATTGGTATTGTGATTACAGACTCTGAGGTGCCGTATGGGTCAAACACCTGGCAGCGCAAAGTAAATAGATTTACTTCTAAAAGGCTTACAGTAGGCTTATTAAATACATTTACAAAGATGAAAACGAAGAATGTTTTTGCAATAATTTTTGTTAGTTTTGTATGTACACAATACAGTTTCATTTGGTCACTCTCATTTCTATTTTATTTCAGTCAACGAAAATGTTTTTAATTGTAGTTTTTTTTGCTCAGTTTCGTTAACTAGAACAACCTTGAGTTGGTGTACATCAAAAGAACCCACATGTTTTTGTTGATTTGGACAAGAGACAAAAGGATCCCCATGTGGCAAACACAAGTGAGGAAAATGTATGTGACCAACCAGCTCGAGGCCAGCAGGACAACGGATTGGTTTGTTCATCATAAATTGCATCCGGGGGAAAAATTATTTGCCGTTTCTGTGTTCATGGAAGTCGAGCCAGCGTAAACAGAGCTAAACCACATCAATATCTGCAGTTTAAGTCAACAATATGCTTCAAATTATGACGGCACAAACAAGTGTGGGCAACACATGTTCTGGTTAAATGAATCCAGTTTTGAAAAAGGAATGATTCATGTCAAAACGAAGACTAAAGTGACACTTTGTAAACAACTTTCAGGCATTTTGCATGTATGATGAGTGGAATTTTTCAACCAATTTATTGTTACAGCAAAATGTTGTCTAGAAAGCTGGTTTATATGAAAGCTCAAGCTATTATTCTATAGTTAAAGTGAAACTTAGGCCATGTCTACAGGTAATTTTTTGTTTTTAAATACAAACCTTCATCCACATAACTCAAAAACACAATGTCAAGGGCATGTTGAATCAACAGGTGCTGATAAAAGCCATAGAATAAAGCCAATCAGAAGGGAAAAAAACAGCATGATGCAAACAATTCTGCACTACAGTATAACCAGAGTTTCTGAATATCATCAATATGGCTGGAGTTTTCAGAAAGTTACAGTTTCGATCACCTGATACTGCTTTTTCATGTGGATAAACAGCCAAACCACAGGGGAAAAAAAACGGTGATTTGGAAAATACCCGTGTTCGCGTGGATAGGGTTTTACATTTGAGAGAATTTGTGAGATTTGGGAAAATATCTAACTGCGATTTTTTTTTTAGGACAGATTTGCGATTTAATTATTTTATTTTTTTTGTAGTCAAGCTTCAGCTCAATATTAATAAATAATAATATAACATTTTATTTAAAGTGCCTTTCAAGAAACCCAAGGTCACTGTACAACATTATATACACAATTTAATCATTTAAAAATAAACCATAAATAAAAAATACAAAGACATGATACAGAGTGTTGTATGCAGTTATAAAGAGTAAGTTATTTTGAACAGATGAGTTAAGTCTGGATAATATAATACAATATTCTGTATCGTAGCTTCTTACTGCTGTTAAAATGCAGTGAGTGTTAGTTAAAAAAAGGAACTGAAAAAGACATTAACTTCAACTTTCATTTCAAATTTGATTATTTTCTCATTTTTCTCTAGAGCAAACAGTAAGCAAATAAAATGACCTTACCTGTCTGTAAACAAGTTGAACTCAAATTAGGGAGTGTAGCTTCTTATAGAAACAAAAAATACATAATTATAAAAATACAAAACACTCAGCAAACTAATATGGCTGATGAGAGCCTTTCTGTAGCTTATATTGTCTAAAACAAAATAATTAGCACAGAAGCTACACAAAATATCATGACGTAAACGTTCAGCTGTGGTACTTCAAAATGGCTAAAATAGGTGCAAGACAGAAGTGTAAATCTCCTATCCTGCATATAGATGAGTTTTTTTAAATCCCTCTTTGGTCACTGCATTAAAAGGCACTGTGACTTTAGCGAGGTAGTGCGTTATGGCTTTAGCTATCTCATGGGCAGGGTTGCACCAGCTCTAAGGAAGTTCTTTCTTAAACTGGAAGTTAAAGTCTACACTAGGGGCTTTGAAAACTTTGAGCTAGTTTGTAACTAAATTTGTTAACATGTTCTTGAAGCAAACCGTAGTTAGGTTGTAAGCTCTCTGTACAGTCTAATTGACGTAATATCCAATAAGAAACATTTATTTATTTATTATTTATTTATTGCCACATCAGTAACTTATGATATATACATAAAAATATTACATGATAAAACAAACTCGTATTACAATAAATAGTTACTTAGACAAATATATGTAATAGAAATAAATAAAATTTGCACAAAAATATATTCTAAGTTAAATATGATTTTTCAGTTGAATTTTTGATTAATAATTTAAGATTCTTCCTGGTCGTACCTTTTTAAAAATGTCCATCAAAGTGCTCTCCTTATAAATGTTTTGTCAAATGGTATTCAAACTTCCAAATTCCAACAGAATAGTTTTTGTGGTAAGAGCAGCTTGGCAGTAATTACATTTAGCTGGCGCTTTGTTATTCAGTAAATACAAATGAGTCAACCTAGAATGTCCAATTCAACATCTAGTATAGACAGTTTGTTCATGCCTGGCCTCAGAATTAATAAGAAGCCTTTAAATCGTTAAACTGTTTAAAATTACGCAATTAATGCATCTATATATGACTGTCCTATGAAAATGAAATGACAATCTATATTTTTATAGTACATTGCATTACAGTCAGTCTCTACAGATGACACACACACACCTGCATCGCGAGCCGTGAATGCAAGCGAAATATACATGAAGTTATCAAAACATTAACCTTACATTTTTTTTAAAACAAAATATTCTCATATTACTGATGTCCTGTTATTCTTTGATATTAATTAATCTAATGCTTCTGAAGCGGCAGTTGCCATCATCACACTCGTCCGTGCTTTCCTCTGTGTTTTTTTTTTTTTTGTGGACGTTCCGCATAGTTCGGTTGCGCAATTCTGATTGGGCAGAACGAAAGTGTGCTCACTCAGTTGGCTAGTAAGACTGTAACACACAGACAGCATGCATGCATTTGCTCTGGGCGGGAGAAATTAAATAATACATTTCATATCACAGCCTCTTGCAATTAGCTAATCGCAACGTTTTAAATTGCAACTGCGATACGGGTTCAATTTAAATGCACAGCCCTACTTTACACTGTTTTTTTTTTTCATGTTTAAGATCATAAAGCTGTGTTAAAAGCAATACATAATTGTATAAAGTGCAATAAAGTTGCATTATTAGACTGAAGTGCTGAATAGCAGAAATAATTATAATAGGAAAACATTCACATTGTCATAGAAGGAAGAATTTTTAACTGCTGTTGTCTCAGCTTTCTTTATATTTATGCGTTCATTTGATATTAAAACATGTAGCTTTATTCACAAGTTCATCAAAAAAGCCACTTTTTAATTATTTGCATATAACTGCAAAAATTTTTCACCTTTCCTTTTTAACAGATTTTTCACTGTGACAAATTTAAACCCATTGTGAAATTCACAATCTCTTGAATTCCCAATAAAATGACAACATTTCCAGGAAAAAAAAATATCAGGAGAGCAATTAGTGTGACTGTGGCTTCACTGCATCGATTGAAATGGCACGTGTGTATAGATGCTAACTAGCTTGATCCAATGTCCATCGGACAGGCCAAATCAATACAAATTAATAATTCATCCAAATTATTTACACTTAAACCTGACAGCAGTCCAGGGAATAATCAATAAGACACGAGGTGCCAATCATCATAACCCAAACACAGTAAAAACACAACCTTGCAACCAATCAAATACAATAAAATCCAGTGGCATCACATGATACCTCTAAATGTGACCGTCTCAATAGGAATAAGTCTCCAGGCATGATAAATGAACTCTGATTGGATGTGAACGCTGACATCTAGGACAGATGATGGGGACTATCCTGGGGGGCATAATTTGTGCCATGCCACAGCTGCTACACTGTACCCCTGCAATCGATGGGTGACATGTGCCAATACCAAAGGCTTCCAGGGAATATCCACACTGGCTAAAGGGCAAATGACAACATCACACAAACAAAACGTGTGCTGCTGATGGTCACTCTTAAAAAGGATCCATTTACTGACAGAACAAAACTTCCCTGATGATTTTCTCACCAACTTGCCATACAAGATCTTCATTTCCTTCATTCTTTAGTCTTCAATTTAGGTTTTGGAGGAAAATTTTACAGATATAGTAGATTTTTTTCATGTTCAAGGGTTTGAACTTCCAAATTGCAGCTTAAGTAAAGGCTTCAAATGACTCTAAATGGTCCGAGCCGAGGAATAAGTGTTACACCTAGTGAAATAATCTGACATTTTCTTTAAAAATAATGTTTTACCCATGAATGCTTCCAACTAGCTCTGGGATTCAAGCTAACTACATTAGTTACTTAAATAAAAACTTTTTAAAGACCCTCACTTTTCTGCTGGCATCATTTAGAGCCCTTTGAAACTGCAATTTGAAAGTTGAAACCCATGAGCACCATAGATGTCAATTATATGATGCAAAATCTTGAATTTTTTACTCTAAAAGCTAGATTTATTTTTGACGCATAAAAAAAAAATCTAAATCTTGAATAACAATTGGGTGAGTAAATTATATTAGCAGAAAAAAGCAAGTGTGGATGCTCTTGGTTCACCACACAGAGTGAGAGAGCAACAGGCAAGTGCCGATGCCAGCGTGCTTGTGAATTGTTGTCAATCAACAGAAGTGGGTACAACATGTTTTGCTACTCTTTTCTCTGATCTGTATCAGTCAGACCATACCTGGGGAGGATATGGTGATAAGATGAGGCAAACGTGCTAGTGAACATGATATATCGGAAAATGGCAGCAGTGGAAAAGCTAACCTCGTGTTCTTTTGGAGATCAAGAGATTATGTGAGAAGCCAAATCTACAGTACTGTGTTCTTGTACAGTACAAGTATTGAACAATCATTAAAAAGCCATTCTGTGAAAAATAATACTGGATTTAAAAAGGAATTTAATGATATTGCTAGTTATTTAATTTTCAGTAAGTGCTCATTATTTCAAAAATATTTTATCGGAACACAAGGAGAAAGCAAATATATTCTATATAAGGATCTATATAATAAAATAGCTCGGAATTTTAACCTTCTTAGATAAGATAAAATAATATCAAGGTATAAAAGGAGAAAATCAATCAATGTTATTAGTATATTTGCTTTATCTAAAACAGGGATGCCTAAAGTTGGCCCATGATAGCCTTTGATTTGGCCCACCATCCTATCTGAAAAGAGAGGGAGAATAATGGGGAAATGGTTGGGGTGAATGCCTTTGGCAGTGATCGTCATTTCGAATTTAGCATAACCTTTTTAAAATCGCAGAGCTACAAGAAAGCCAACTTAAATTAAATAATTCAATTAAATACTGTAAATGAATCAGACTTTTAAACTGTAAATACTGTCACTTGACAGATGCGAGCAAATCAAAGTAAGCTCAACTAGTGTATTCAGCATTGAGCTTAAGTTATAAATGGGATCGTTTTAAGTTTTACTGTTAATACTTCATTATAAAATGGTAAAAATGATACTGCATTAAAAGCAATGTTTTCTAGACATTTTTAAATATCATTGAATAAATTAGAAAATGACCTATGGTAAATTTAAAATATAAAGTTTGGGATATATATAT
>CAIGQZ010000461.1:3015857-3049038 GCA_903798205.1 Danio tinwini
TATATATATATATATATATATATATATATATATATATATATATATCAAACTGTATATTTTAAATTTATATACATATTTATATATATTTGTTATCAGCACAAACATTTTCTCAGAATTGTGAGATTACATGTATAAAAATAAAAATTTAAAGTTTACATTTTGAGATTGCAATTACAAGACAAAACACACTTGTTTGTAGGTGTGTGTTTGTGTATGTGGCAAGTCGTGTCTCGTCTGCCACATCAATCACCAAATGCAGCATGTAAACAGAAGTTATGATCACTTTACCGCAGATACGAACACACATGCGTGCGTTGTTGCGGTTAAATAAATACAATAACACACGAGTGCAGACGGACTGTGCTAAAGGACAAGAGTGTCATAAGATGGTCCTATAAATATATAACAAAATCGTATTTGGACAGGCTGCAGATGAGACATGGCAAGCAAAGTAGGCCACGACATCATTTTCTTAATATGATCGCCTTCCGAACACACGCATTCAAATCCCCCTACGCTACTACTCCTGATGCACAGCCATTTAAACTGACACGCTTGCGTTTTGCACGAATGTCACCACCAGTATGTCTAGATTAACATCGGTATTGTGTTATTCTGAACGAGGCGTCCAGACGTGGCCATATGCGCTCACCCTGACCGCGGTTCAGCATCCTGCTTTTCCCAGATCCCGGTCTCGTGCTTCGGCTTCGCTCGCCCGACAGTCTAATCTCCGGCCAAACAGCCACATTCCAGTCCCATTGATCCAGCCCTGTACACTCGAGCTCTGTATGTCAAATAAAGCACTTGTTTGTTCTGACGAGTAGCTCCGGTGATGTTCCCCAGGTTCCCTCGAGCGTCTCCCGGTCGGTGTTTTTTCGTTGGTTGTGGGTGCTGCCAATTAGTCCACGCACCGAGTATTGCTTCGCGTTTGTGAACAAGTCCAATAATGCAGATAAAGCGCAGAAATTATCTTATATACCATGCCGTACGGTGAACTGATTAACATGACAGTCACTCATCAGAAAGATGCCAAAGCACCCATAAATACTCAGTCAGTGAGTGCGGGGCGGACCGTGTTGGCCCGAGCAGGCGGGGTCACGCGGAGATGTAGGGCACGCGACTGCTGCTAGTGGAGGATCGCGAATTTCAACGACCAGACGCAAATCCCTGGGATTCATTCCGATTAATGATAGTCTCTAAAGCTAATCTTTGTGGTATCGGAGGTCAAATCTAATAGAAATAATAACACAATCCATTTCAGATATAATACAACGTCCAGACTGCTGTTCTGGTCTAACAAAAACAACTGCTCGCTTCTTCTCTGCATCTGCAATTGCATCTATTCATCAATGTTCTAAGCAACATATGCAAACCTGGACCACAAAACAGTGATTAGTGGCAATGTAAAAAACAAAACAAAAAAGTAAATAAAGAAGCTTTCTATCGATGTGTGGCTACTTATGATATAATATTTAACCGAGATAAAAAGGAGTTAAAAATGTGGAATCTGAGCATTTAACATTTAAAAAATTGCAAAATTTTTTTTTATTAAAGTTGTCTAAATTAAGAGTTTAGCAATGCACATTACTAATCAAAAAATTGATAGGTTATGTCAGAAATATTTACAGTTGGACATTTGCTAAATATTTTCATGGAATATGATTTTGAAAACTTAAAATTTTTATAATTTTTTACTTTAAAAAATAGATCAATCATTTTGACCCTTTCAATTTATTTTTGGTTCTTGCCAGAAACATATAAGTCTGGTTTTCTGATCCAGTGTCACATATTTCAAAAGCATTTTATAGTATTTAAAGAATATTTACATATTTCGAAAGTATTTTATAGTATTTGAAGAATTACTTCTTAAAAATACTTTTAGCACTTTAATTTTTATGGCACATTTAAAGAATATTTTATTAATCTAAAGACTTTTTTGACTCTTACTGAGTAGCACAAATGAGTGCAATCAATAAGTATGCTGGTTATTATGTTATGCCTTTGTTATTCTCTCATATATTGCCATATACTCAAATGTTCCATTCCAGCATTCCAGCAGACAAGGAAAATAATGACGTGAGGAGGAACTGGACTAAGAAAGTGCAAAAACACTGCTACCATCTGGTGGATAAAAGATTTATGGCACACAAAAGGATGACACAAAAGCTGTGGAAACATACCTCAGACATTTTTGTCATTTGGGGAACGCAAAGAGATGTTAAGCTGAATGACAGCCGCCTTTTACCTTCACTATGTGGTCTGAATGGTGCTTATGCAATGGTTTGGATTAGTCATGCGAGAATTCTCATTGTAATCTATTTTTGTATTTCATTGTAATCTATTTGTTATTTAAAAGAAACCTCTTTTTTTGAAGACCAAATCTTATAGACCAATTACCATGTTTGTAAACATTCAGGATGTGCGCGCAGGGAGGTGGCAGAAAAAAAACGGGAGCGCTAGCATTTACAGCGAGGGGATGACAACCAATGCGGTTCAGAGTTTGTTGTTGTCTTAGAAATAAGTTAGATTGATTACATATTATATATATTATTTACATAATGCTTTCAGCGTATTATAACAGCTTGTCACCCAGTGATAAGCACAGTGATTCTGCAAAACCAACGTTAAAGTGAGCGGCGTTTGCCTGACAGGTCCATTTGCGATAGCACCCTACCAATGGATATTGAATGAGACGAAATGACCAAGCATCCAGCCCCAAATATACAATCTCATTGAAGCTCCAAATGATTTTACGAGAGAAGTTAAAGGGCTACAAGTGTTTGGATGCCAACAATTGTGTTCTGTGTGGTCATGTGCAAGAAATAATGTTCCCTGATTACCAGTTTTAAAACTATGTAGTGCTAAAACCGAGATTCTGCCGAGCCAAAGACAAGGAACAAAAGACGGAGCTAACGTTATACAAGGCCAGGGTGATCATCAACAAGCAGAACAACTGCATTCTGACAGCAAACTACACCTGAACTTACGGCAGGGTATGTGAACTTACACTTAAAGGTAAAGTTGGTTTTATATTCGCACATTCAGACTTTGTCCTTAATAATATAATTTTTTATAAAAGTATTATTTGCAAACTCTAAATAGCGAAATCATATTAGCAGCCAATGACTATCAAAGTGCAACATTGTTCACAGTCAAATAAACAGTGTTAATGTTGTTTTCAAGTCACACTTGCAGGTTATTTCAGACCTGGTAAAAAATATAGGGAGTGTGTCAAGTTGTCACTGAATGAATGTGTGAATATAAAACCAACTTTACCTTAATAACTTACACTTTCACGTTTCATTCTAAGCATTCAGTGTTTGCAGTTTAAATAACCACATGTAACTGTTTTGCCGAAATCATTGCTGCAATCAAAAACGAGTAATGTATATGATTCAGCATAGCCTGAACTTATGATATAACATGAGAACTGCAGAGTCCAACATTTATAATTAGGTAGTCACTTCATTCAGCTCCCTTTTAGCCAAAGCCGTCTGCAGTCGGCATTAAAAGCAGTGTGGTGTATGGGAAAAGTTAAGATTTTGGCATCCTACCGCAAAACACGACATGTAACCGGGGACCCGTGTGACGTAGGTTGGTAATTGGTCTATACTCTGCTATCTTATGAGTATTTATAAAGCTCAGTCAAATCTATTTAAACTCTTGCACTGTTGCAAACAAAAATGAAAAACAAAGTTCTTTATTGACATTGATAGTTCCCTGCTTTAAACAACCAAAGTACCTTTCCATTCCCCCCCAAAAACATTCTTTACATTATTAAAATATTCTTTAGATGTGCCATAAGAAATAAAATAAAGCATTAAAGTAGGGAGACCGGGGATGATTGTAACATATTTTTTCTTTAGCACCTAAAACTACCTTTTTTTTAGCTACATGACTGAAACTTTTAGGCAAAGTACCTACATTTGTCTACTACAAATGTCAACAATTTAAATTTCTTAAACTATATCACAATCGTGAGATATTGGAAGTGTATCTGCATATTGTGTGTGTTTGTGCATGAAAATGTGCATTTGTCTTACGTGTGTGTGTGTGTGTGTGTGTGTGTGTGTGTGTGTATACTTACAAAACATGTATTTCAACCTACCCCACCACTGTCACCCATTGTTTAGCTAGTTGTATTAGCATGGTGCTTTGAAATTAGCAGGAGGTTGATACACCATTCTTTACTAGAGAAACTACAGTTTGACCTGATATAACTCATACAACATCATCTACAACCATAGAGGTACTAAACAAAACATTCTTTTTTTTTTTTTTACTTTCTTATCTCAGAATTCAATTTTCTTTTGTAGCTTCTGGAGAGATTGCAAGACTGACTGGAAAATCTCCCCATGTGATTGTTAAGGAAACCTGAGGAAACTGAAAATGTCACAAACCTATTTTATCCCTGATTTGTGGAATTGGTAGTATTAAAACACTCCCCGTGTTTCAAATATACCCGGTTTCCCCCTACTTTTAGGATCAGATTATTAAATATTTTTTTAAGAAACAAAAGCTTAAAATCTTTTGTTACCTCTCTACTGGAATCTTAGCCATACCTCAAAAGCTTCACTCGTCTTTGCTTTATATTGTTACTGGTCTATTTAAATTCCACCAAGAAACCGCAATGAGATTTTAAAGTTGGATACTGAGCAGGCCAGTAGGGGAGAGACGGGCACAAAGTAACACTTTTTGGTTTTGGTCAAATAATGTACAAAGTAATAGGGTTAGACAAACCATATATTTTTTACCAACAACACACAAGCCTCTCCTACAAATGAGCACTGGAATTATGATCGCCGGACCTATGGTTTCTGTGCTGTATTGCCAAAAGTGCCAGGAGTAAAAATGTTACTATTTACCCCACCTGCGGGGTAAGTTGTAACAGACAGGGGGTTAGTTGCAACACATGCTTATAAAGGCAGATTTCACACAATTACTGTAAATTCAGTTTACTTTAAATAGTAGCTATATTTCCTCAGTAATTGGCTCATTTCTTTTTTTATTTTACAGAGCACAGTATGTTTATTTATTTATTTTGTTTATTGGATAAACACATTTAAATCTATTTGCATTATTATTGATTTATCCATTATTATACAATGCATTTATTTGCATTATTAGCAATAAAACTTTTTTTTCTATTAAAACAATATTTTCTATTTAATTTTTTTTTAAGTTCTCAACATTACACTCAAAATTCAAAAATCTATTTTGTTAGTTTAATTGGTGTCCAACAGTGTGTGGCTTAATTGTAACACCCTGTGACAACAAACCCCCGCTGTGTCTTGTTTTAATTAAAACTGGCTAGCAGTCTCTGTGTGTTTTATACATCTTTCAAAATGGTTCCATCTTTTAGCCTAGAAGATCACAACAATATACGATTTTACATACATACTTTCACCCATTTTTTTTAAATAAAAAAATATCAACTGTAATAAAAAACACCGTCATGCTGCAAAAATAGTTTCTCCTGTGTTTCTCATCCAAATTTTGCCAAAAATTTTTAATAATTGGCCGAAAGACGTCTGCCGACACTGTGGTGAAAACCTCGGAAGCATGCCATGGTTAATCCTCAGCAAATACCTTAAAACTCCATGTTACATTAAACCCTGCATTACTTTGTGCCCCGCGCTCCCCTAAAGTACTTATTAGAAAAGAATAGTTAAAGCATAAAGTAATGTATCCATCCTCAGGGTATCCAAAATGTAAGTAATTTTTCCTTCTAAAGAACATTTGAAGAATTTTATAACCAAAGTCATGGTCCTTGGTCATTCATAAAATGCAAAGACTATAAAGTCAAAAAATGCATATAAAAGGCAATAAAAAGCCAAGGAGTGAGGCTGTGTCCAAAATAGTTTCCCAACTATATAGTACGTAAAAAACAGTATGTGAGCTGAGTAGTATCTCCGAATTGATATTATTTAAAAAAAAAAGTAGGCAAGAAGTACCCCGATGACCTACTTCTGATGAGATTCTGTAGTGCACATCCAACAGACGCTATGCTATCCTATGATGCACCGCAAGAATATTCATGAATGATAGTGAAGCGATGCAATTGAGACAGGTCATGTGATGACAAAATGCCAGATGTAGTATATGTCCAAACTTCATTCATACTATAGAACATACTATAGTCGTGTAGTAAATTCTAATTAAATTTCAAATGTAGTACCTAGGCCACTCAAGTAGTGGGCGATTTCAGACACAGCTTGAGTGTGAGTCCTAAATATTCTGGAAAATGTGTATCAGCTGGGACGATGATCAGTGCAAAGAGTTATGGGAAATGGAGTCCAGAATAATGACAAGAGAGCTGGATGGTGCCCTCTAGCAGAGTATGTGCAATCCAGCAGTCAATCATAACATGATACACTTTACAATGTTTGGCTTATCATTTCAGTTTTTAAGACCTCAATGTACAAAGTATTGGCATGAGCCATATTATTAATTTTGTTTTGCCCGTATAGGTTTCTTTGACTATCAAAGTGCTGGTAGCTTTTTGATTTCATTAATCGCCAGTTATTACCAGTTGTAGCAGAACATTTTCATTAAACTTTTCATAGATCTTTAATCTTAATCTTTTGCAAAAAAACTAACAAACAATATATTGACATTCTTCCATGTAATGTAACGCTGAAATAAACATTTGTTTCATAAAAATCTCATGAACACAACTAACACGTCATTTCTAAAATTCACCACAAGATGGCGGCATAACTCTGCTACAAGAATCGAGCAGATTAAAGTAATTGAGGCAAGAAAAATGTATAGCCTACTGTAGGCTAAATTTTGGACCTAAATAAAACCTTAAACCTATATTTCTTTCAGAGAGGTTCATAACATTTAACGTAAGTTAAACTCCGTTTCTTTATGTGATATATTGAAGACAATAACTCAAAATGTGGCCTCAGAGGTGAATAAATTTGATGTGTGACGACGGCCTTTTCATAATGCTGTTCAGTTTTCTTAGCCTAGTGTGGACGTACATCAGGTAACAACTTTTTTCAACGTCTGATCCGATACAGGAAAAAAAAGAGACATTTGCAAGTGTCATGTAAATTTGTGCAAATGAAACCCGCCCTGTGAAGCAGAGCAAGCCCTTCCTTGTCACCTAGGCTAATGATTCAGCGTCTGTATGGATAAAAACGTTTACCATTAGCGATCACGTCGATCCGTATAAAATATAGTCTAGGTATATCAGATGTTAGATCGCAGAAGCAAAAAGAAAATTTGCATCTAAAGCATTGAAGGCCCAAACCAGACTTGAGCAGAGCATCGGAGCTCGCACACCCCGCCCATCGGTCAACAGCAGACCTGCTCTGAAGAGCGACAGGTGCGTGGAGAGATCAGCACCTTTACAGCTGCCGGGAAAGCAGAGGGGGCATGATTTTTGTCGACTATAAAAACCCGACACTGACCAGGCAGAGTCACTGGACCCGCAGGTACAGAAGCGAGAACGTCGACTTTGAGGCCCTTCATCACAACAACCTGGATATGAAACCGCAGAGGTGAGCCAGACAGGTAAAACTAAACCATAAAAAAATTAATGCTGCTTAAATGTATTTATTTATGTTTTTCAGACGATAAACGAAGTGAGTTCTATTTTGTTATTAAACAAATAAAAACAATTAATAACTAAAGCTCCTGAAATGTTATAATATTTTTAATATTATTATCTCAATTTTATGCTATAGAATGAGAAATGTTGGTTTCCTAAAACCCTTTTTGTGAACAGTTCTTCAAAGAGACATTTTCTTAGCATAAAATATAATTTTGTTTCAATTCTAAAGAAACCTTTTGTGTAATGCAAAGGTTCTTTGGAAGTTAAATGTTCTTTGTGGAACCAGTAATGCCAATAAAGAATATTTTAATGACTGTATTTGTCTTTGCAATAGGGACTTCTGAAATATTTTCTATTTTTGCACAAAATATATCAACATCTATATCAGGATAAAAAATATGTTTCAAATATTTAAATTAAGGGGACACTCATTGTAAAAAATAAAGTACATCTGAAAATGAATTCATTTAGAAATAATAAATTTAATCCATTTATTTTATGAGCATTTCCTTTATCCCTAAAACACAATGCAGTGCAGTGCAAAATTAAAAATGCCAAAAAAAAGCTGCAATAAAAGGAAATATGGTAAACTACTTCATACAGTACACTGTGCACCATTATTTATATATATATATATATATATATATATATTTATTATTATATATTATTTTTTTTGTAATATATCCTGAAGTTAAAACCAATTGTAAAAAAAGTTAATATACAAACTGCACAATTCTAACCAGTTTAAATGCAGTTACTGCAAAGAAAACTAATCTGAAATGCTAAAAACTAACTGGAAAGTAGAAAAAGCAAAGCAATATGTTATTACAACAATATATCTTATTTTTTATTTTTATATAAAGTTATATTTAATTTTAACTTTTCTGTCTTGCAGGTAAAGGGCAGAGAACAATCCGTTGGAAGGTCAAATTGGGGGGAAAAATGGATTGAATGTGTGTAATTAGTATACTTTTTTTGGTAACTTTGGAGTTTCCCAGTAAACCGGCAGAACTTCGATGAATAAAACTGCACTTGCTTTACGTTGAGCCACACGCACAATACATGTGGATTCAGTTTTGTTCGTTCGGCTCGCGTTAAGCAAGTGCAGAACTTCTTCAAGGATATTTTTGGACTAGAAAGTTTTTTTTTATTTATTTATTTTTTTGGTAAAACAAGTCTCCAGTAACCCATAAATGCATTCATAAATGTGAAATCCTCACACAAGTGATCATCTCCCTTTTGAAACGGTCATGATTTACAATGTCATCTGTCATCCGACACAATGTTTGTCGAGTTCTCCACTTCCTCTCTTCTGTGCTGCTTTTAACTGCTCACCTATGTTGCAGTGATGTAATGGTAAAATAAAGTTTCTTTCTCTCAACTCCTCTGTGTTTGTATGTTGAGTTATCACACGTACGCCAGCCTGGTAACAACGGAGGCATATGGTTGCGATGGAAATCTAGCAGTTAGTGGAGAGTTTGATGGGGTAATGGGTAATCTACACTAATAGCTAACAGGTAAAACATTAACTAGAAGAGCCTGGACTCTCTCTTCCTTCACCATCAGCCAGACCATCTGTTTCACACTGGCCTCTGTATCTCTCAAGTCAAATTCATTCAAATAAATTACCATTACTCTTCTGGATAACACGAACATAAAGCCATTCATATGTGGCTGGTGTTGTTAGGTTTCCAGTGCAGCTTTTATAGCGCAAATTTGCTTGCGTTCATATTACAGATGCATATGAACTGTTATAGAGTACACTGCATTGTTTTCTATCACACCTGTTGCTCTCATTTAAGTACACAAAGCTCAAACAATACAAGCGTAGTAATAAAAACAAAAGCGGTTTGCAACAGATGTGTATTCAGAGGGCGATTATTAGATCTGAATTTGATGTTCTGCTGGGATGATGCTGAAGAGGCTCCAGGGGCCATGTGTTTCAGTCAAAGACTATTACAATATACTAATGAAATATGCAAGTGCCTTCAGGCTGCCTCGCGGCCTGTGATTGGTCAGAGGAGGATCTTCACTTTCACCAATTAGACAGAGAAATATTGAGGTCAATTGTCAACATGCCCAAAGCTGTTGGAAGGAGGCTTTTGTTCTGGGTTTTAATCTAGCAATCAAACACAAACACACCCACAGAACACGTGGACCTGCAAACGCACACTCTCTCTACAAATAATATTTGAGTTATTTCAACTGCCTTTTTTTTGACAAACTCAATCCTTGTGTTAAATAATACAAAAATTAAATAACTTTAAAATTTAATCCAGCATTTATTCCATATTTGTCTCAAATGAGGGATGAAATTGTGCAACACTTTTTAAAGAGTGTTTGCAGGTTTACTTCATTCTTTACTGCAATAATGATCTAAGCAAAGAAGTGATTTAATACATTAAAGGCCCAATATATAAGATTTTTTCATTAAAATATTCCAAAACACTAACAGTGTTATTTATTTTGCTGCCTTATCTACTAACATTATCCTAACTGTTTTAAAGAATGTTCAAATCTAAATAAATAAGCAGTTTTATGGACTTGTCCCGTGTGGCCATGCTAATGATGTCATACATTCTCTATTTCCATTGGGTTTTATAGAAAACAGGTAAACACCAATTACCATGTTTCCACACTATGGGCACAAGATGTGTTTGCAGCGATGTGTTGCTATTTTTAGACCAGTGCAACCCTAATTTTTCCGTTTTGCTCCACGTTGCTTAAATAGCAAATCCATTTGCGTGACTTTGTGGACTCATGGGTGTGCTGGTCTAGAAAGGAGGTGTGTTAAGGTGCATTGTTGACACTGCTGTTTTGAGGAACTCAAATAGACTGTGCAATAGACCCTCTGAAAGTCCAGCGCAGAGCGTGTTAGTTGTGTGCCTTAAATGCGTACACATTGCTTAATACACACAGGATGTTCAGCAATACGCAAATATCTTTACAAATGAAAAATAATTAAAGGATTAAAATGTTACAAAAATTGTATTTTCTACATAAATATAAAACCACTGCCTGCATGCCTTCTTCATCTTGGGGGGCTTGTTTTAGTTTATTCATGACAATTTACATTTGTATAAGGTTATTATTATCTCATCTCATCTTATTTTCGTCCACTTATACGAGGCCGGGTCGTGGGGGCAGCAGTCTTAGGAGAGAACTTCTCTCTCCCTAGACACTTCCTCCAGCTCCTCCCAGGCCAGCCGGAAGACATAGTCCCTCCAGCGTGTTCTGGGTCTTCCCCGAGGCCTCCTCCCGGTGGGACATGCCTGGAACACCTCCCTAGGTAGGCGTCCAGGAGGCATCCGAAACAGATGCCAGAGCCACCTCAGCTGACTTCTCTCGATGCGGAGAAGCTCTACTTCGAGCTCCTCCAGAGTGTCAGAGCTCCTCACCCTATCTACAAGGGTGTGCCCTGCCACCCTGCGAAGGATGCTCACTTCAGTCGCTTGTATCCGAGATCTTGTCCTTTCGGTCATGTCCCAAAGCTCATGACCATAGGTGAGAGCAGGAATATAGATTTTAGAAAATTGCCTTTCAGCTCAGCTCCTTCTTTACCACAACGGACCAGTACATCGACTGCATTACTGCTGCCGCTGCACCAATCCGCTTGTCAATTTTACGCTCCATCCTTCCCTCACTCGTGAACAAAACCCCAAGATACTTGAACTCCTCTACCTGGGGTAAGGACTTTCCTCCAACCTGGAGATGGCAAACCACCTTTTTCCAGTGGAGCACCATGGCCTCGGACTTGGAGTTGCTGATACTTATCCTAACCGTGTTGCAAACCGCCCCAGTGCGTGCTGAAGATTCATGTTCGATGAAGCCAACATAACAACATTGTCTGCAAATAACAGAGATGAAATCCTGTGGTCCCTGAACCGGACCACTCCAGTCCAAGGCTGTGCTTTAAAATTCTGTCCATATAAATTATAAACAGAATGTAAATGCGTGAGACTAATTGATCAAATCATAACCTCTCTGTACAGATATTTAAAATACGGACCAATCGTTTACTTTTTTTTTCAATGTCTGATCATCTTGTTTAATCCTGCCCCTTTTTGCAGTTTCACATGCTCAAACTCTAGTGTGACAGCGGCATTAGACTGAATGACAATTAACATGTACCTAACACAGACACCTGCAAGACTCATAAGGAGTTTGATATCATCAATCCATGACAAGTTCAGTAAGCCCACAGATATGATGAGACCTCACAGCAAACATAAAACAATCTGTAGCATTAATTTTACTCCTAGCATGCCTTGATAATAAAACCAGGGAAAAGAAACAGTTTGGAGATTTCCTTGAGGTGGTTTGAAATTGCCGTTGTTCATCAAGTTCAGCGTTCCTAGTGGTTCATGTTTTGACACTTGTCGTATCAGAAGTCATACTGCAGTAAAGTGTCTGAAATCTTCTGACAGAATTTCATCTGAGGGAAAATTTGATCATAATAGCCATTAATCAGCTGACAGTAAACATCTCAAACCACTGATCAAACAACACAGATTTTAGCATTACAGGAATCTTTTTGGATTTAAAAATTTGTCTCAGACAACCTAATCTTGGCCAATATCGCATAATGTGAGCAGAGCTTCAGATGCAGTAGGTTTTAAAGATTGCAACTGTGAGTTTTGACAAAAGTTGATTGACAGACAGACCAAAATTTGGAATAAATACAATTCTTGTCATGTCAACCACTGTCATAAAAATCAATGTTTATTGAGACCAAATTGAAAAGTGAAACACTATTTCCTGTAACGCACTCCTGTTTCCCAGATGCAGTGAATTGAAAAACATCTAAATTTTTTGACTAACCAATCAGCTTCATATTTTGTATGGAATAAACCAATTTCATTGATATTATGATAAACTAATTACCCCAGACATTTACAGCGCACCCAAACACTGCAGTGCTTTTTAATTTTCTCCACAATAAAAACTTGTATCGGAGCTGCAGCAATGGTTTGTCAGTTTGACATTCTCTATGAGAACGGTTGATGGTTGACAATGACAGATGCCAAGGAAAAGCTAGCATTAAGCATGCTGGTGAAGTAAACGATGCAAACGGCCCCTTATGCAGCATATACAGTTATAAAAGTTCTATTTCTGCCATTCCGTAAGGTAAGCACCACCTACTGTCAGAAAGTGGATTCACATTTTCATTCAGACTGCAGTTTTTTTTGTTCAGACCATAGACTGATTCAGACCAATGCAAAAGTTCAACTGACCATCTATGCACTATGCCCTAATGTAAACATGAAATGACAATAACTATATTTCCAACTCATCCAGCATTTACGCAGCGGATGCCCTTCCAGCTGCAACCCATCACTGGGAAACACCCATACATTCTCATTCACACACATACACTACAGACAATTTAGCTTACCCAATTCACCTATACTGCATGTCTTTGGACTTGTGGGGGAAACCGGAGCACCCGAAGGAAACCCACGCAAACGCGGGGAGAACATGCAAACTTCACACAGAAATGCCAACTGACCCAGCTGAGGCTTGAACCAGTGACCTTCTTGCTGTGAGGCAAGAGCGCTACCCACTGCGCCACTGTGTTGCCCGATTCATGTTTTTATTTTTCCCTGTTTATTCATGCTTTTAAATTGCATTATGGGACCTAGATCTTTCTTCCAACAACTTTTAACCCTGAAAAAGTGACTTGATTGTCTATATATTATTTCTAATACATTATACAATTCCAGACTACTAAAATGTCAATAAAAGTTACTTTGTTAAATGTATAGTTGAATTTTCAACATTAAAAGAGCAGAGATAACGGTTCCATAATGGAATTCACAACCACAAAATAAACGAAAAACACTTTAACAGATATTTTCTACAGTCTAGGTGGTGATTGGTCATAAAGAATTTTAAGTGTAAAGAGAGAGGGAAAAAAGATTGGAAACCACTGATCTAGATGGCTGCTTTTAATCTCGAAAGCTGTATATGTGTCAGTCATCACTGATGTTGGGAACCACCTGTCGTTATCCTCAATCTCATTAACCAGCTGATAGTGGTATTTCAGTTTTACCCTTCGACCTGTATAGACAATAATCTCAGTTTACTTCATTTGAAGTCACTTTTACATTATTTAATGCATATTGTAGCAAGCAAGCATATGATGGAGAATGAAAACAGTGAAAAATGCCAGCCTCTGCTTTAGCTATCATTTACTCAGAAATATTTTTCACAACTAATTTAAAATGTGGACTAACAATAAAAACATTGCAATACAATTTTTTCCAGTTTTATAAAATATTAGTGCCCAGTTCTTCAATGTATGACAATGAAATGACTTATTTTGACTGGTATTCACATACACTACACACTATACATATATTATATACAGGGCTTGGCATTAACACCGGCCAAATGCGGGTACATTTCAGCTGTTAGACAGACGCTCCCACTAGCCACTTTGACTGGTTGAAAATAATTTTCAAATCGACAGATAAAAATTTTAGTTTAGGACGTTTGCACGAGTAACAAAAACAACTATTCACGCAAGCAAAAGAAAGCAGGTGAATACAGAATGAGAGGATGATCAGGCGCACAGTGAGACATAGGCGATCCTCACTCACTGATGAGGGATTTAGTGTCGCGTGCACAGCTGAAGTGATGGGCGTGAGATCCTGTGTTTCGTTTTGTCGCACAAAGCAACCATGCCTGGAAACGCAACTGGTAAGATCGGTCCTCTTTGAAATTGACAGAAAAAGTGATGATTTTTTGTATGCATCAGCAAATGCCGCTTTCGCTTTAACCGTTATTTGAACAGATTATTAATGGGCCCAACATTAACCTTGTGCGCGCAATCATCCTTTCATTATCGCACACTGAATGTTTTTCACAGGTTTCTTTTGTTTAGTTATGTTTTGTTAAGCTAATTGAATTATCATCCTTTACAATACCATTGCTTTAATAGATTTTATGCGTAACTGGTGGTCTGGGACCTTTAGTCTGAACAGATCACTGTGCATACTTTTAGATACATGAGAATATTTTTGAATATAGCTATATTTAGATTGTTTTGACACATTATTTAAGATTTGTGGCAAGGAAATAATCAGTTTGGTGTGGCCAGAGAAAAAAAAAGGTAAATCCTTATAGTGTTAAGCCCTGAAAAGTCATGTGAAATAAAACTAATTGCAATGTGACACTAAACCACAAGCCATTTGCGCATGCTCAATGAATGAGGAGCCATGTGGACATAACACAAAATTTTTATCTGGTAATTTTAGCATGCCAAAGTCAAATATATGCATATAAAATATATTTTCCCAACAACGAGATTGTGGATATGCTTGTTTTTATATACTTGTTTTTAAAAACTCTCTTTACTCTAAGACAAACTACTGTAGTTATTTTAAAAACTGTTCAATGAAAGGTTACTTGGGGAACTCATAACTGTGAAAAGCCATTGTGGAACACTAGCCACTTTTTCTAAAGTGAACAAGGAAACAATTGAAAAAAAAAACTGTGAATCTCAAACACTTCTGTTTATTTCTTTTCTATTTTTAACCTATATAACAATTTATATTCTATTTTTTTTTATTTTAACTAACTGTTACATCAACATATCACAGAAACTCGCAAAACATTAAAAAAACACCAAAAATTAACCACACACACTCACACCAACACCCAGCGTGAGAGTGTCACAGTATATTTGTTGGAGATGCAGATGTCTGTGCTGGAGCTGTCAGGGCCCGTTTTTCACACACAGAGCGGGATTAGTTTCCATGGTGGCGGTGAACATGTGGCAGGTGCTTTTTTGCCCTCAGCTTTGTACTACCAGCAGAAAAACTCATCAGCTTTGCCATGCACTGTATACACGGAATACCCAAAACAACAGCCTTAAATTAAAGGGATAGTTTACCTAAAATAGAAAATGTACTATTTATTCACCCTCAAGTGGTTCCAATCCAAACCATTATGAGTTTTTTTTCTTTTGTTGAACAAATGTTGGAAACCTGTAACCATTGACTTCCATAGTAGGAAAAACACATACACTGTAAGAAATGCTGGGTTCCACACAAATCGATTAAGTTAACGCTGTCGTTTTTACATATTTAAGTAGATTGAAGATAAAACAGTTAAGTTAACCCATTTGTACCCAAATTTTTAAAAATGGTTTCATGCATATATATTTAATTAATAGTATATGTTTATAGTGTCCTATGAACATGTTTTGCATTTATTTGCTCCAGGTTTTTGATTTTTTTTTAAAGAAAATCACATTTGAATATGCGACAACTATAGTTGCCGGAGGGCAAATTTGTTGTAGACACCATTCAATGTAACAATTTAATAGGAGAAGAATATTTGGCATACTAACTTAAAACAACTGCTTTCAACAGATCAATTCATAGTCATAAACACATTTATTATGATTAAAATTTGAAAATCAATTGATATGAACCCCTAAAAATGATCTATCATATAGATTCATGAATATGAAAACACAAAGAACTAATCCATTTGTCTTACAGTGATGAAACACACACTAGTTTCCCCAACAGACTATTGTGTGTCAAAAAGATAAATGATAAAAAATAATTGTATTATTATATCATATATCAAAAATTATAATTATTTCAATCTTTTGGGTTTCAGTGACCTGACACT
Source organism: Danio tinwini (assembly GCA_903798205.1). Lineage (NCBI taxonomy): Eukaryota > Metazoa > Chordata > Actinopteri > Cypriniformes > Danionidae > Danio > Danio tinwini. The sequence continues at coordinate 3,032,068 of CAIGQZ010000461.1, forward strand.
TTGTGTGTAGATGAACAGCCAAAACCATGTGAAATCAGCGATTTAGACAATACCCATGAATTCAGTTGTAGTTTTGTGTTATTCTTCAGTGATTCTGCTTTTAAACAGCAGGAGTTCATTATTCTCTGTGTTATTTTAAATCTTTGTGGGAGAGGGATCAGTAGGACAATTTAATTTTACTCTGACGTTTTTGCTGTGTATTAAATTGTGTATAAAAAGTCTACTTTAAAGTAAAGATATAAGTTAAAGGGTTATTTTGAAATGGGTTATCATAAAAAGCTAAAAAAAACACTAAACAACAAAACATTAAACTAGGCCAATAACCTTGATTTATTGACTTGTTAACACATTATTCCCTAATTTTACATTATTTATGTACTTACAAGGTATTTGCCCGCTTGAACATTTGACAAACTATACACAAAACTGTTGATCTCTTGAACGTTTTCTTTTGTTTGGATGAATCTATAGAGACCTTCATGATTATGTTGATATATATTTGTAAAAAAATATATTTTTATTAACATGAAAATAGCCTTTATTTGGGAGGGTTCATCTTGGAATTAGAGGTAGGAAGATGAAAGTCCATGTGACAGGAAGTAAATCAATTCCTTTTTTTCTTTCTTGAAATCTTTTATTTGGTTGTTTGCTTTATTTGAAGTTTATTTATAAACTAATTTCGAGAGGATCACATGCTTATGATTGCTTTCGGCTGGTCCCGCATTATCCGCATTATAAGTTCCATATAACAACCACCTTTATTTTGAAAAATACCCCCTTCATCCCCTACTACTCCTCCTTTTGCCACTCCTCCTGGGCCACCGCCACAGGTGGGTGGCACGGTGGCCCAGTGGTTAGCACTGTTGCCTCACAGCAAGAACGTCACTGGTTCTAGTCCTTACCAAGCCAGCCAACGTTTCTGTGCGGAGTTTACACGTTCTCCCCATGCTCACATGGGTTTCCCCCCGGGTTCCCTGGTTTCCTCCCACCGTCCAAAAACATGCAACTTAAGTTAATTGGCTAATCCAAATTGGCAGCATAGACATGCTCCTAATAAGTGGTTATCTCTTAAGAGCATAGAGCAAGAGTTGTCATGATCTACCTGAGCTCAAACTTCCCTCTCGCCTTGCAAATAGGAGGGAGCCCCGGGCTCGGGGATCTTATAAGCTCAGGGCTCTCGCCCGGGACCAAACACGCTTTATAATCAATCATCAGCTAAGTGGGAACTCTTGAAATTAAACATGGATAACATGTAGAAAATTATTTATAAAAGGAAAATGGCAACTATAGTTGCCGGTGGGCTTAAATGGGTTAAGAGTTGTGTTGGTTCAACTCATATTTAACAAGTAGTTTGAACAAGCAGCAAAAATCATTTTTTTTGTATGGAAGTCAATGGTTACAGGTTTACAACACTTTTCAAAATACCTCCTTTAACAGAATAGAGAAACTTTTAAACAGGTAAAGAGAGAGTAATTGATGACCAAATAGTAATTTTTGTGTAAACTATTCCTTTAGGTTTGAATAAGGGGGAGCATGTAAAATGTGTATGTACACCCAAAAAACTATCAAAAAATGTCCTTTTATTTGTATTCTCTTTCACTTGTCCAATCCGGTAAACATATCCATACTGCAACATCTTTGTCTGTTGCATTTACATAAGAGATGGAATCTTTAAAATAAATGCAAAACAGAAATTTGGCAGTGAAATTGATGTAACTGTTGCGTCGTGCTCCTGTATGGCGGATATTATATTCAAGGCAAGTGTTAAACTTCGCCGAATACAGTTCCAAGGACGGGTGACTGGTTAACAGTCCTGGAGATGTGTGCGTCACACACACAGCTCTTGTTTTCCAGAGCCTACCTGACAACACAAGGATGCTAATGCCATCTTACAGAGACGTAGAAAAAAAAGAGAGGGTTACCATGGAACAGATGGATTTATGAAAGAGACGCACACACATAGTGCGCCCTGCATACTAACTGACCCCGTCGCTCACACACACGGAATGAGATCCGTGCTAATAAACATTCATGACACACAGGTATAGGGTGTAGCAGGAGTGGGGGCAGATGAGTAAACACTACCTGTTTGTTCTGTGTAATGGCTGAATGGCTGGGGAAGTGAGAAGCAGGTGATGGTCCTCCTGGAACACTAAGCTCCATACAGTCCATTCAGGCTGCATGTGTCAGCCTTGGATTTTCTCCAAGAGAAGGTGGAATGAATGATTCGCAGAGTGAAACAGCTGTAAAAAAGACAATGTTTATGATCATGCGCTTTTAAAAAATAAAGGTTCCAAAAGAGCATTGATCATGCCATAGATGTTTGATGGATAACACCTTTCAGTTCTCAAAAAATGAAGAGTTTAGATTGGAAAAACCATTAAATGTTATTCAATATTTTCTTCTAAAATTACATTTTTCTCTGACTCCTGGTAATTTTACTTTTATAGTGATGAATCAGTTATTTTCAATGCCTTTAAAGTGAAATAACTGAACATAAATATAGGAGGCCGAGAAACATGTTCATATTAGAAGGATTTCAGATGGCATTTAAAGGTTTTTTCATCTGAACTCTTCAAATATTTATTATGATGTTGAAGAATCTGACTAAGGATCTGAGAATCCTTGTAGCAAACTTATGTGCGTTTTGTTTCAAGAAAACAACCCTTCAATTGTGTTGTTTTTTTCATTTGTTTATATTCATTTATTCTCTGTTTAATTATTTAATTTAATCATATGATCATTAGTCATTTATATAATTACCATTATATCATTTTTTTATTATAAGTTAATGATTTGATTATTATTATTGATTATTGTCATTTTATTATGTTTTTATATTTTATTATTACTCTTTTACTAGTTACTAGTATTGCTTTATTATTTACTACTATTGCTAGTTATTGCTTTATTATTACTATTATTATTATTTTATTATTATTATGTTGTTATAATCTTATGAGTGTGTGGATTCAAGCGACACTTGTTTTCAAGAGTAAGAGATATGAGAATGTCTCCATTTCAAGGTCTGTATTGTCTCTGAACAATGTTGTGAAGCCGTAATTTTCCATTGCCGTTGCTTGTAGTATAATAACACTAGTTGGATTTATTGAATCATACGCAACTAAGATTATTTAATAAACTCTGCTCTTTCTTTATCATTGTTACTTTGTCTCCAGATTCTGCTTCTCTCTAGCTTTCTAAGTCAACTCCTACTGTATATTGATAGGAGATTGTTAATTCAGTTGAATACTGGCAGGTTTGGGCGGTTCCACTGGCTTGTTGTCTGGATACCCAGAGAAACAGACATTTTCTGACAGGATCTTGCGTCTGGGGCTAGATCTTATTTATCTGGCATGGAGAGTGTTTTTAACAATGTAAAAAAAAAACATATATATAGGATGATTTATTGTATGGAGAGGTTGCTTGGAAATTAAAGTGATAGTTCACATAAATATGAAAATTCTTTACTCACACTTTTCTTGTTTTAAACATTTATAAGCTTCTGTCTTCTGGAAAACACTAAAGACGATATTTTAAGGAAAACTATAACCAGTATTGGGGGTAAGGCATTACAAGTAATGCAAGTTATGTAATAATATTACATTATTAAGTAATGATGAGTAAAGTAACGCATTACTTGAAAAAAAAAAGTAATAATGTTTGAGTTACTTTTCAAAAATGTAATGGGAGTTACTTTTTAGTTTAATTAATTTGCTTTTAAAAAAATCAATTGCTGAATTAAAATGAGCGGAGCCTTACATTTCTTCACTGGAAGTATTCTCATTGTTCTGAACGCATGGAGGACAAGTAAAAAGGGATTGTCTCAATGCTCATTTTACTTCACTCATAAGACAAAAAGTACAAAAGCATCAAACACATTGCTTTAAACTGTCATTAATCTGTATATATACGGCATGTAGAGCTCTGGGCTCAGGAAGTTCTCAGAAGATAACATTATCCTAATTTTTATTATTTGACTATTTGATTATATTATAAAGGTTATACAGTGTGTTGTTAATTGAAGAGCTCCCTTATTTCACCCCCCCCCCCCCCCCTGCCCACCCGCAAATTCTGAAAGAGAAAAGGTAAAGGTAGTGTTGTCACGATACTGGAATTCCATACCAATCAGTACTGAAATTTTAAAAATGTCCATTTCCTGCTAACATTTGACTGTGTTCTTAAACAGTGCCGATTTGCCATTGTGTTCACATGCTCAACAGAAATGACTGTGAAATTGGCCGTGAAGTTCATCAGTTCTCGAACTGCAGTTTACTGAGTGTAACCACAGATACAGGGACACTGGAGCATTTTAAAGCCGCGAAGATCGATTGATCAGTGGATCATGCTAATGTCAGCTTATAAACAGACCAGTTGATCTTTGCAGCTTTAAAGCGCTTCAGTGTCTGTATCTGTAGTTACACTTGGTAAACAGTGGCTAGTTCGGTGAACCGATGACCCTCAAGGCCAATCACAGTCATTTCTGTTGAGTACATGAGTGCAAATCAGCGCTGTTTAAGAACGGGCTCAACATCTCAACAACGTTTTTCAAATGTCCTTACCGATTGGTATCAAATTCCAGTATCGTGACAACACTAGGTAAAGGTAAGAAAAAGTAACGCAGAAGTAACTCAAAAATAACGTAACGTATTACTTTCCACAAAAAGTAACTAAGTAACACAACTAGTTACATTGTTTAGGGGAATATCGCAATATTACAATGCATTACTTTCAAAAGTAACTTTCCCCACACTGCCTACAACTACTTACTTCTGTTTGTTTTTACTACAATGGAAGTCAATGGTTTCAAGTTTTCCGCTGTCTTCAGTATATCTTGTTTAGTGTTTAACTGAAGAAAGGAACTCATAAAGGTTTAGAACCAGTTGAGGATGAGTAAACGATGACAGCATTTTCATTTTTGGGTAAATTACCACTTGAACTTGTTCCCTGCCAGTGTTTTTTGATGATTTTTACCTAAATTTGATAGTCTTGTTTGATAGATATTTTTGGTCAAAATACAGCATATCACCATATTATCAACGCAATCTCTCGGCAATTCATAACTTTTTGATTTAGTGGCTAATTTGTATGAATTCATACAATCTAATTCATACAATTTAGTATGATTTGCTCATCACCCAGTGAAGGTTGGGTTTAGGGGTGGATTTGGGTGCCACACCTCCTTTTTTAAAATTGTACAATTAAGTACAACTGAACTCGTACGAATTAGCCACTAAACTGACAAAATGTTAAATACTTATGTAGTTTTCTCGTAAGATCAGGCTGATATTACATATCAAAATAAAGACCCAACTTTCTGCTTGCATATGTTCATGTTTTATACCCACTTAAATCTAGGTTTCATGAAAAATGTAAAGCATTTTTTTAAGTACTGCATGGAACCTTTAATGCCTATTAAGCAGATAGTGTTATAGAGCACTAACTATAACAAAAAATATATGCAAATTAACTGGAAAAAAATAAAGCGGTACACTTAAGAAATAACTCAGTCCTATTCAAAAATCACATTTCATCGCATGCACATCTGAGTAATAAGAAAAATACATGCATTATAAGCTATAACGATACCACATTTTCACAAATATTACATATAGGTATGTTAAATCATTTAATATACTTATCATTCGCATTAGGATATATATTTTATCTTGGCTTAATCTGGTTTATGAAGACCTGGCTGACTCACTGAACTACTTTGAATGGTTATCTCTGTGTGTGAGAGAGTAGTGATGTAAATGGACTCATTTTACTGTGAAATTAATGCTGTAGTGATGCAAGGAGAGATGTGATTAGCCTCAGGGCCCTGACTGAGCTCTGCAACTCCTCTGCCTCACACTCAGACACACAAAAACACTTCTCACTAATTTCTACAAGCCAATAGCAAACATATATACTGTTTGATGAACACAATGGAGTCGACGCAGTGGAGCAGTAGGTAGTGCTGTCTCCCAGCAGCAAGAAGGTCGCTGGTTCGAGCCTCGACTAGGTCAGTTGGCATTTCTGTGTGGAGTTTGCATGTTCTCCCTGTGTTTGCGTGGGATTCCACCAGGTGCTCCGGTTTCCCCCACAGTCCACAGACATGCAGTACAAGTGAATTGGGTAGGCTAAATTGTCTGTAGTGTATGAGCGTGTATGGGTGGGTTGCAGCTGGAAAAACATGCATCAGCACGCGTAAAACATGTGCTGGATAAGTTGGCGGTTCATTCCACTGTGGTGACCCCGGATTAATAAAGGGACTAAGCCGAAAAGAAAATTAATGAATGAATAAATGAATGATCACAATGGATTAAAAAATCTGTATCAGTTAATGAAATTATTCCTGTTCAGTCCCTTAAAAACATTAAATTAATGGTTATAAAAGGCATGCAATTGCACAGTTTACTGAATTATGGTTATGTTGCAAGGACATCCCAACAGGTGATGCATCACAGCAGTTTTTGTTTTGAATAAAAATAAATCATTTTTAGGAAAGAGGTTTTGGGTATATTTTTGGGTCAATTAGGTAGCAATATGGCAATAATGGCCATTGCTTTTTATTGTAATGTGGAACACTGATAACTGATATAAATCATTGTCACTTTACATGACAGTGACAGTTTACCTGCTATTATTTAATGGTTTTGGAGGACTCTTACACTGCAAAAATGCTTTTCTGACTTTGATTAGTTTTGTATGTAGTCCAAATAACTAAAATATTTGAAAAAAGCTTTTGCTAGACAAACAAAACACATTGTCTTGTTTTAAGAAAAAAAATGGCAAAAAAAAGAAGTGAGCTTTTCCTTAAAACAAGCAAAGCAATCTGCCAAAGCACTCAAAAGAATTACTGCTGCTTGTTCAAACTACCTGTTTAAAATGAGCTGAAACTACACAATTCTTGTCATTTCTTTGGCCAGTTTATTTGTTTTATATTCAGTCCACTTAAATTTGTAAACCATTAAGTTAACTTAAGTGTTTTGTGTTGGTCCATCTACCTGGTTAAGGGATTTGTGGTTCCCAGTATGTTTTGCGTGTGATTGAATTAAGAGAGGGAAATGTTGACAATAAAAGTAATCTTAGATGTTTAAAGTTAATAACTAAAAACTTGTTAGAGTTTAATATTCAGTTTAGTTTAATGATATAGAAGATTTTCATGTAATGCTTTGAGATTAGCACCTTGCAGAAGCACCCATGCTTTGGGTGTTGGCAGCTCAATTAGGAAAAATGCAGTTTGTTGCTTTGCTTAGTGAGCAATAACTGTCCTAAAATAAGTTCTGAGATCAGTCTTAATCAACTGTATATGTAACTCATGAAATATGCTTAAAATGGCTCTTTTAATTCATTTAGGATAACTTCAAATTAAATTAAGAGACTTTGAAATGTACGACACATAATAGACATACGTGATAAAATCAGACCGTTGAGTTTAAGTTAAATAAAAATACAAATGTATTTAAATTTTTATTTGATAAAATCATGTTGGACCAACTCAATTGTATTTAATTGTGTAAATAGTATTTTTTAGTAGGTGCTAAACAAATGTATTGGATGGAAATCCTGCCCTTAATTAAATTGAGTTCATCTAATGAGTTTTTTTGCATGTGCGGTAAGCAAAATAATCTAAATCTAGGAAAAACAAGAAAATTTTGCTTGTTTTAAGGAAAAACTCACTGAATTATGACATTATTTCTAAAAACAAGATTTTTTTTGCTTGTCTCGAAAATTCTTCTTGATTTAGGAATTGTTAGATATTTACACAAGAAGCAAGAGAAAAAATCAAAGTAAGAAATACATTTTTGCAGTGTATTTCTTTTAAATTTGCGGTGTTAAATATTACTTCGTACTTCTAAAAAAGAAACGTCTATATGGTATATCACGATCTCACGGCAATTTGTAACTTTTTAATTTAGTGGCTAATTCATATTCATAAGATCTCATCCGTACAATTTAGTATGATTTGCTTATCCCCCAATGATGGTTGTTTTAGGGGCGGGGTTGGGTGCCACACCTCCTTTTTAAAATCGTACATTTTCGTACGACTGAACTCTTATGAATTTGTACAAATTAGCCACTAAACTCACAAAATTTAAAATAGTTATGTTTCCAGAGATCAGACTGAGTATATGTGTGCGCTATGTGAATGCAATCTGTATGTACTACATTTATTATGTCGTCATCCTGATACTCATTGGTTAATTTTTTTAATTCAGTGCTGTAGTTCCAGTTTAATTAGTTGCCCTGATTTTTCATCAAGCACTTTTAGTTGTCATGGTTACTGATCATGTTCGACATCTGTGTCATTTTTAGTTCCTCGTTTTTGATATACCAGCCTATTTTACATACTTTTAGATACGTTTATATACAGTTAAAAATTATATGATCAATTAGTCCTTACAGCAAGTTTTTGGGTCACTTATTAACTTATTAAACTAAGTTAATCGTGTTCTAACTTCATTTTTTAAGTTACGCAAGCTGTTTTAAGTCAGTTTAACATAATATAATTAAGTTCAATGGACTCATAAGGTTGAAGGCAACCAGGATTTTTTTACAGTGTATGAATAAAATTGCATGAATTCGTACAAATTAAGTACATTTCTGAGAATTCATAAAAAACATTTTCCTCATAAGATCAAAAAATGTAAAATTTTAAAAAGGAGATGTGCCCTTAAACCACACCCCTAAACCTAACCAACATTGGGGCATGACAAAATTGTACTAAAATGAATAAATGAGATTGTACAAATTCAAAAAAGCCAAAAGCCATGAAATCAAATGTTACAAATTGCCATGAGATTGTACAATTTTCTTAAGACAAGCTCAGCAACAAGAGTTTTAGGTCAATTTATCCCCCAGTTTATGCCTGGCCATCTCAGAAAATAAAAAACTTTTTAATTTATTTTTAACTGTCCAAACCTTTATGTGTTCCTTTAATCTGTTGAAAACTAAACATGATATTTTAAAGAAAACTGAAAAGCTGTAACCATTGAATTGCATAGTAGGATAAACATACACTACAGAAGTCAATGGTTATAGGTTTCCTTAAAATATCTTCATGAGTGTTTTACAGATTAAATCACTCATAAAGGTTTGAAACATGTAAAGTGTGAGTAAAGAATTTTCATATTTGGGTGAACTATCACTTTAACATCCATGCAACCTCCCCATACCACAAATGGATCTTTATTGTGGTAAAAAAAAAGGTTCTTTACATCATTAAAATATTCTTTGATAACGGAAAGGTTGGGGCATCCCTGTGTTTGCGTAGGTTTCCTCCGGGTGCTCCGGTTTCCCCCACAAGTCCAAAGACATGTGGTATAGGTGAATTGGATAAGCTAAATTGTCCGTAGTGTATGTGTGTGAATAAGAGTGTATGAGTGTTTCCCAGTGATGGGTTGCAGCTGGAAGGGCATCCACTGCATAAAACATATGCTGGGTAGGTTGGCGGTTTATTCCGCTGTGGTGACCCCAGATTAATAAAGGGACTACGCCGAAAATAAAATAAATAAATGAACTGAAAGATTATTGTTGAATCATAAATTATCTTGAAAATCTGTCCCAAGACCTTTCAATGTTCAATTAATATCTGTGCAGCTTACAGGCCAAACCTTAAATTGACGAATTTGCTCACATATACACTGGGATTGTAACCATGACCATATAATTCATTTTTCATACTTGGAATTTGAAATAGTGATGATTATAACTATGACCAGCCCATCTATGTGCTCTTTTGGAACAATTCCTGGAAGTTTTTTAAGAGCATAACAAGCTTGCTGGAATGTACTTGTAGAAGAAACAAACAGATGAATATTTGTAGTCCATCTGTAGGTGGTACAATGGCTGTGCCATCACAAAAGACGAGAGCCATAGAACAACAATACACTACCATTTGTTTGGACTCTCACAAAAGTGCATCATGTTCCTGAACACCTGAGAGGGTGCCACATCCTGATAGATGTAATAACATGTAACAGCATTAAAACAACACATTAGGCTATGATTATGATTATACACTGTGCATACAGTCCCTTTTAGCTGATACTGTATGAATATCTATTTGATCCATTTAGCTAAATCACAACTGATGAGTGTACAGTGAAAGCAATAACCAAAATGCTTCCTTTCATCAGAGATGTATAGTAACGAAGTAGAACTACTTCACTACTGTACTTAAGTACTAAAAGGTTGTATCTGTACTCTACTGGAGTATTGTTTTTTTCTCCTACTTCTACTTTTACTTCAGTACATATTTTCGATGAGCTTAATACTTTTACTCCAGTAGATTTTTTATGTGTTGAATAGTTACTCGTTACAATTATAAAAATGTTACGAATCAATCATTCATTGATCAGACGATCAAAGAAGACAGTGCCGCCTGCCTGCATTGAGAGCACTTTAGTTTGTTTTAGACATGGAAAACCCAGAAATTCCACCTTCAACTCCTTTACTTTCAACTGTTTATAGTGATGAGGAAAAAGACCACCCACGACCCTATTTAGAACCAATGTTTGCATTTGTCTGAGTGAAAGACAGTTCATATAAAATGGAGTGCATACTCTACCGTCGAATTTGAAGAAACATGTCAAGTTAAAGATAATATAATACACAAAACAGCAGTTTGAGCTATCCATAAGAGCTAGATAAGTTAACTACCGTTAGCTACCCGTGGTTCATATATATATATATATATATATATATAAACAATATGTCTTTTGAGTGCTTTTTTAAAAATAACTGCATAACGCAATACTTGTACTTTTACTTTCAGTACTTGAGTAGTACATTTTTAAATAAACTACTTGCAATACTTAAATACAAAAAAATGTTGAATACTTTAGTACTTCCACTTAAGTATTGTGCTTAAAGAGCACTTCAACTTCTACACAAATCACTTTTTTGATAGAGCACTTGTACTTTTACTTAAGTCTGGGTCTCTAGTACTTTATACATCTCTGCCTTTCATATTGCAATATCAACAATTTCAATAACTTTTTCACACGTTTATCATTCCTCTGTGAATCTGCAGTCAGGGGACATTGCAAGGGCATTCAGAGTCTGTATAGGTGTCTGTGTTAAACTCTATGGGTAGGCCTTGTGTTTTCTGATGAGTCAGAAAACCGAAGGCCTGTTAGACAATAACGGGACTTAAGCTCTCTTTTTACACATGTTGCTGATCTGGCAGTCCCTCTGCACATTCGGCAGTAACTGCAGTGACAGCGGCTATATAAACACCTCGCAATGGACCGACCCCTAATGTTAAATACGCCAAATCTCTCCCACGACAGCATGTGAGTATGGGCCGCCGTCGTGGTGTCAAAATCAGCTTCCTAACCTTCACAAAAGTGGATTTAACTTAAAACAGGATAAACCACTGCTTGACTGGATGCAACCATGCGTGACTGGACTAGAGGCCTTTGTGAATCTTTCCATGGACTGAAAAGCCACCTTTTTCTGGTGGTTATTTGAAATGAATTTATTTTCAATGCACCATTGGAATTGAGCCATTTCAGCCATCGCTGGATTCATGGGGGCCCTATTATTTATGACTGCAAACTTAAATTATTGATGTCCTGTGGTTGTGATGTCCCGTGAAGCAGATGGGCGTCTGTTTGTAAATATCATGTCTGTCTGTTGTCACCGGTAGGCCGTAAGGACCTGTGTTTGTTCTAACGTGACCTAAAACATTATCAGCGATCTAGCTTTTGATAACCTGACGCTAGCCTGAGGTCATAGGTTAGGCTGATGTTGATAGTAGTGCTTGTGATCTGTCAGGTGGAGGTGGCAGGTGGTGTTGTATTGTTAACCGTATTCTCTAATGTCGCCGGTAGCTGGAGAGAGCAGACAGGCGGCCATCATGAATCAGCGAGAGCAGATGGAGCAGCAGTGCCAGTGGAGGATCACAGTGTGGGAGGAGGAAAACTTCCAGGGAAAGCGCTGTGAGTTCAGACTGGAGTGCCCCAATATTCTGGACAGGGACTTCCAAAAGATCCGCTCAATCAAGGTGGACAACGGCCCGTAAGTGTGTGTGTGAGCGCATTTTAGTAGTTTCCATCACTGTAAAAAATTACATGACCAAATAGTCATGACAGCATATGTCTTTAGTTCATTGTAACTTATTAAACTAAGTAAATCATGTTCCAACTTAATTTTATAAGTTATGCAAGCTGTTTTAAGTCAGTTTAACATAAGTTAAATGGACTCATAAGGTTAATTTGATTCAGCTTAAAAATTTAAGGCAACCAGGATTTTTTTTTACAGTGTACTTGATGTATTAGCTGAGGATATATATCATCATATACAGTATGACACATGATTGAACCTTCAGAATGTGCCCTAAACATTTGTAAAATATATAATATAAATATATAAAATAAGTAAAATATATATAAGTATTTGATATTTATTTATTTATTTATTTGATATTTAAATTTCAATTTTAAAAAATAGATCATTTAAAAAAAAAAAAGTAATTACCAAAGTTAGAAGGCCATGACTGTTCTTGTATATAGTATATACACATGCATACAATATATTATACCAAACCTTTTTTATTGAAGATAACTTGATTCTTACTCCTGCAGCTGGGTTGGTTATGAGTACCCAGAGTATCAGGGTCAGCAGTTCATCCTGGAGAAGGGAGATTATCCTTGCTATCAGGCCTGGAGCGGAAACAGCAGCTACCGTACTGAGCACATGCTTTCCTTCAGACCCATCAAATGCGCTGTGAGTCAAATGTGTGAAACATCACAAAACAGACATTAATGTTAAGATTGAATGATATGTAGGATTAAGAAATGTTTGGCCTACAATATGCTTACTAAAATGCAGTTCAAATTTGATTTTAATGCCCTATTTCTATTTCTTTATTTCTACAATACAGGTAGTAACAGAATCAATTATACAAGCTTCAAATACATGAAAATTTCTTTATTCTTTACATGAAATATTCTTTATCTCATTATTCTGTTTAAGCAACTTCAATATTGATTCAGTTCAGATCAATATCATTTTTGATTGTCTGACTTTAGAATGTTGGTAATTCACAAAAATGTCCTATAGTTTATAAATAGTAATAGTATATTAATTTATTCATTTTCTTTTCGGCTTAGTCTCTTTATTAATCTGGGACCGCCACAGCGGAATAAACCGCCAACTTATTCAGCATATGTCTTACGCAGCGGATGCCCTTCCGGCTGCAACCCACCACTGGGAAACATCCATACACACTCATTTACACACATACACTACAGACAATCTAGCTTACAATTCACCTATAACGCATGTCTTTGGACTGTGGGGGAAACCGGAGCACCCGGAGGAAACCCACGTGAACACCAGGAGAACATGCAAACTCCATCATGCTACCCACTGCGCCACTGTGACGCTCAATAGTATATTAATATTATATAATAGTTTGTTTGGCATCTAAACATGTCTTTTCTGATTAGTTAGAATGAGAACATAATACAATTTTGATACTGACTTTTTACAAATAGGCTACAGTGATGGAAACATCATAAAATTGCAAATTTGGCACCACACTGTAAATTAATTCATGTTGCCCCAACACAAACTGATTAAGTTAACTTTACACTTTCAGCAAATTTATGTGGATTGAACATAACAAATTAAAATCTCAAGAATTGTGTTGTTTCAGCTCATTTTAATTAGTTTGAACAAGTTAAAAAATATTTTTAAGTGCATCTAAACACAAATCCATATTTAGTATGGGTTTAGAATGCAATTGACATATAAAAGTTATAAAAAGGGCAGAAAAGGGGCATAAACCAACTTAAACACAACAAGGCCTCATTCTGCAATCGTGTCTATTAAAATGGCGTCGGGAGTTGACTCGACTGTGTAGAGCTCATTGAAAAAAATGGACATGAAATATTCCATTAAACCTCTCAAAATATACTTTTTGTCCACCAGAACCACAGTGACAGTAAAATTACCATGTATGAGTGTGAGGACATGATGGGACGCAAGTTCGAGATGTGCGATGACTACCCCTCTCTTATGGCCATGGGCTGGTGCAGTAAGGAGGTTCCTTCTATCAAAGTCAACTCTGGAGCGTAAGTTTATCCTGAGTTTGCTTCAAAATACGTTTGTAACATCGAGTTACTGCTGTCTACACACAGTATTATCTCAATAATATTGTGTTTTTTTCCCCTTCTCTCATCCTCGCACCTACGGCAGCTGGGTGGGTTACCAGTTTCCAGGTTACCGTGGATACCAGTATATCTTTGAGAGAGACAGACGTCAGGGAGAGTACAGGAAATATTACGAGTTCGGCACCCAGGCCCACAGCAACCAGATCCAATCAATGCGCAGAATTCAGCACTAACTCCGCCCCCCGCTCTTTTCCTATTGGCTACTCTGTATCAAGTGACAGCATGATAATACATGAGACTAAGTAGGCAATAAATGCTTTTTAAACTCCAGACAAAAAGAGTGTGCTTGTCGCCATTCCTTTAATTTACCAAATCAGGAAATGTCAAAGCTGGAGTGTTTTTATTTTATAGCATTAAACATAAATGATGACAGCTTATAAGGCTAACATGGCCTTTGTACTTTAAGATTTAACATATTGTTAACAGAGCATTTCATTTTAGATTAGAAAGTTTTAGATTAGATTTTAGATTTATTTTATTTTTTAGATTTTTGTTTTCTTGATGTCAATCATAGAATGTACATTGTTCTCTTCGGACTGTATTTATTTTCAATAAACAAAAGCACGAGATGTTGGTTGTTAGTGTTTCTGCTTTTGCAATGTTGCCAAATACTGTGTTTTTGCTGCTCATAACGTTTATTTATGGCGATTCAGCACTTGTTGAATAATACATAAAGTCTGGTATAAAAAAAGTTTTAACCTCGTAAAAGCTCGAGAACCATAGTCAATAGTGGCAATGTATTTTTTATTGTTTAACTTTACAAAAGTTCCCTTCGATTATTAATGTTAAATATGAAAATTGAGAGGAATTTAGGAACATATGAAAATGTTCCCAACGCCTGACTGAAGCACAGCTACAATGGCTTCAAAACAGCACAACAGAATCAGTTACAAACGTCTGGTTAGTACTTTGATTATCAAGGCGCATTCAAATATCATGAGATTACAATCTGGTTACGCATGAGATGATCATTACGCGCCCTCTGCTGGCTCACTTTCGTATTTACAATAAGCGTGCCGCCAAAGTTGTCCTTGTGTTTTGTTGTAAAGTAAATAAATAAATAAAGTAAACAGCAGAGCAAAAGAGTAAGTAGGCGTCACCCATGTTAAAATATATGTTGTATATGTTGTAAGGTCATTATGGATTATGGATTTGCATTAAAAAGTGATTCAAATTTATATTTTTAGCTATTTTATATATATTTGAATGTGCAATTCTTAAAAATATTTTTAAAATGAAATACATAAATATATAAATTATGTTACAGTTAATTTGCTGCAATAATAAATTACAAAGAAACACAATAGGCTATGGAGGTAATTAAAGTTTTTTTTTCATGTTATTGATTTATGCAGGCAGAACGAACTTGTTAACGATGTTCAGTTTTATTTAGCGAGTAATTTATTTAATGTTTTTTTCCATAAATTAAGAAATGAACAACTCCCAAAGTTGTGCCTTTTAACCCTATTATATTATTTAAAAAAAAGTCTCTCATCATTACAGACTACCACACGATGGCGCCCTGGCTCTTTGCAATTGAACTTTCTGCCTTGTCACACATTTTAAATGGAAATCTTTTATCACTGCAAGTAGTATAATTTTTTTTCTGTAAGCACTCGATATCTGCAGATTAGTCCAGCAGGCAATCTCTACATTAAAAGCACTATATAATGCTATTTTAGCAATTCAATTGTTAGCTTATTTAAACTTCAATGGTGTTTGGAGGTTCCTCAATTAAGAAACCATTTCAGTTAGGTCAAATTTGACTTAGTTGGGTTTAATAATAGTGTTGATGTAGCAAATTTAGACTAATTATAGGGGGAGAGCGGAGCACAATTAACACTTTTTTGGCCAAATAATGACCAAAGTAATGGGGTTAGACAAACCCTTTTTTCTACCAACAACACACAAGCCTCTCCTACAAATGAGCACCGATAGTATGATAACAGAACCTATGGTTTCTGTGCAATAATGCCAAAAGTGCCAGGAGGAAAAATGTTACCCAAAGTTGTAAGAGTCAAAGGGTTAGTTGTAACATGCTTTAAAAGGCAGATTTCACACAATTCATTTAAATCCAGTTTACTTTAGTAGCTATATTTTCTCAATACTTGGCTAATGTTTTTATTCTACATAGCACATTATGTTTATTTATTTATTTATTTATTTATTTATTGGATAAATCCATTTGGATTTATTTGCATTATTATACAATTCATCTATTTGCATTATTAGCAATACAATTGTTTTTGCATTTTTGGAAACCCGGAGCAAACCCACGGGAACGCAGGGAGAACATGCAAACTCCATACAGAAACGCCAACTGACCCCGCTGAGGCTCGAACAATATATTTTTTTTCTATTAAAACATATTTTCTATTAAAAAACATTTTTATATAAAAAATTCTCAACATTGCACTGCAAAAAGTATTTTGTTTGTTTAATTGTTGCACAAAAGTGTAATTATAGTGTAATAAAAGGTGTAGGCCTAATAAAAAAATACTTTTATGCTGCAAAAAAATGGTTTCTTCTGTTTTCTAGATCCAAAGTTCTTGAACTTTTTCAATAATTGGCAGGAAGACGTCTGCCGACACTGTGGTAAAAACCGGAAAACCTCGGAAGTATGCCATGGTTAACCCTATATATACACTTCAAAACGTGTTACATTTTACACCGCGTTACTTGTGCCCCGTGCTCCCACCAGCTTACCAGAATTGATATTCTGTCAGCAAATCCACTATAGCTTCTTTAAATTTACACACACACACACACACACACACACACACACACACACACACACACA
>CAIGQZ010000461.1:3049438-3092876 GCA_903798205.1 Danio tinwini
GTGTGTGTGTGTGTGTGTGTGTGTGTGTGTGTGTGTGTGTGTGTGCTAGATATATCATACCTAGTACCCACCACCCCCCAAAACACACTCCTGCCTATTTCTCTCTGCTGTAAATCCACCTTTACACTGTCCTCATTCATGTTCTGGTTTCCTTCTGTTCTGTTCTGTGTTGTGAGTACAGTACCTGACGTTCCTCCTGTTCCCACTTGCTGCCGGTTTTTCTCACTCTTTTTTTTTCTGTGACTCTGCCACTGCTGGCTGCCATGGCGACACTCATGCAGTGATGTTCTAGAAGGCAGAGGCAGTGATGACCCCGCATGAATCATGCTTGTCATTTTGTCAGGCTGTAATTCAATTTTCTGTCAAATGTCAATTAAGACAGTGCAGGTGAATAGGGTTCAAATGAAAGAAAGCTAGCAGTTGAATCATTACATTAAGAATTGCAAACGTTTTTGAATAACAGGGTTTCCAATATCTTTAAATATGCAAATAAGGCTGCAATTTTGCATATATTTCAAGCACAAAAAATCTGAACATTGAAATAATTAACTAAAGATTAAATAATTTAAATTAACACATTTTAGTCATGCAATTTTTTTAAGTTAAATGTCTTTACAGAGATATTTTTGGGGATTTTATTTAATCACTCCATAATTCATAGAACACTGCGAACAGCCAGAAAAAAAAATAAGATATTTTTACAGTGTTGCAAATAGTCAAGTCAAATTCTGCATATACTGTAGCCCTCTTTAAAAACCTTTAAAGTATAGATATGAATAAAACTCTAAGAAAGTAAAAATTCTGGTGTATGTAAGTACTGCTGAAGTGATTTATTGCTCAGTACAGTAGGAAATAATATATATAAACAATATACAGTTGAAGTCAGAATTATTAGCCCCCTTTGAATTTTTTTCTTTTTTAAATATTTCCCAAATGATGTTTAACAGAGCAAGGAAATTTTCACAGTATGTCTGATAATATTTTTTCTTTGAAAGTCTTATTTGTTTTATTTCGGCTAGAAAAAAAGCAGTTTTATTTTTTAAGCACCATTTTTAAGGACAAAATTATTAGCCCCTTTAAGCTATATTTTTTGTGATTGTCTACAGAACAAACCATCATTATACAATAACTTGCCTAATTACCCTAACCTGCCTAGTTTACCTAATTAACCTAGTTAAGCCTTAAAATGTCACTTTAAGCTGTATTGAAGTGTCTTGAAAAATATCTAGTCAAATATTATTTACTGTCATCATAGCAAAGATAAAATGAATCAGTTATTAGAAATGTGTTATTAAAACTATTATGTTTAGAAATGTGTTGAAAAAATATTTTCTCTGTTAAATAGAAATTGTGGAAAAAATAAACAGGGGGCTAATAATTTAGGGGGGCTAATAATTCGGAATTCAACTGTTTGTATAGGACCAAAAAATAAAAAAAAAAGTCTTAGCTTGTGTTGTTTAATAAAATATTTAGACTATAACAATAACAGGGTTATTAAATACATATAAATTAATGTTGGGCAAAGATAAATTGTGATTATTTGCATCCAAAATAAAATTTTGTTTTGACATAATAATAATATATGCATTTATATTTACTTTGTTTATGTAATAAACACACATACATAAAAACTAAACTATTCTAAACAATTTTGTTACAAAGATATTTAAATGTATAAACAATTTGTATGACATATGTATGTCATTTATATCTAAATATAAATAAAAACAAAACTCAAATTTATGCATGCATGTGGGTATTTATATGTGCATAATAAATATACAAAGTACACATACAAATATTATGTCAAAACAAACTTCTATTTTGGATGAGATTAATCTTTGTCCAGCACTAATATAAATATCAGATGTTAATGTACACTGAAAAAACAAAACAAAAAACAAACAAACATGTAAACCTGGCAGCTCTGGTTGCTGTAATTTACCCGTTAAAAAAGATAATTTTAGGAACATAAAATTAATATCTTAATTTTATAGTAGATTACCGTATTGCATAATTTTTTGGTCATGGACCAATGTTTTGAAGTACTAAAACCTACATAAGAATGGCACGGTGGGTCAGTGGTTAGCACTGTTGCCTCACAGCAAGAAGGTCGCTGGTTCGAGTCCCCACTGGGCCTATTGGCATTTCTGTTTGGAGTTTGCATGTTCTCCCATGTTCGTGTGGGTTTCCTCCAGATGCTCCGGTTTTCCCTATTCAATTCAATTCAATTCATCTTTATTTGTATAGCGCTTATACAATGTAGATTGTGTCAAAGCAGCTTCACATGGAAGTTTATAGTAAATTGAAAAGTGTCAGTTCAGTTTTCAGTGTTTAAGTTCAGTTTAGTTTAGCTCAGTTCAGTGTGGTTTAATAATCACTACTGAGAGTCCAAACACTGAGGAGCAATTCCATCGATGCGCAGCTCTACAGATCCCGAACCATGCAAGCCAGTGGCGACAGCGGCGAGGAAAAAACTTCACCAATTGGCGAAAGTGAAGAATTTAAAAAACCTCGAGAGAAACCAGGCTCAGTTGGGCACGACCATTTCTCCTATGGCCAAACATCTTGTGCAGAGCTGCAGTCTAGGCGCAGTAGCTGGACCTCCGCAAAGACACGTCTGTCCTTGGAGCATCACAGGAATCAGTCTTATGCTCTCCATCATGACCACCACAGCAGCAGCTCAGGATACGGCCTGGTCCGGGAACCTTGGGATCGTCTCGTCGCTGGTCTTGGATCGCATCAGTGGCACTGCATAGTCTGAGGGTCTCGAGATGAGTACCCCCAGGTGGAAATACAGAATAAGGAGAATAATTAGCGTAGCTGCTGTTCATAGTGTATATAAACAAGAAGCAAAATCGTGTGTGGGGCACATCATGCGTCATACCGCTATGTAATGCACTAAGTGTATGCTTTGCTAAAAAGATAGGTCTTTAATCTAGTTTTGAAGAGTGAGAGTGTGTCTGAGCCTCGGACATTATCAGGAAGACTATTCCAGAGTTTAGGGGCCATAAATGAGAAGGCTCGACCTCCTTTACTCGATTTAGCTATTCTAGGTACTACAAGAAGCCCTGAGTTTTGAGATCTTAAAGAGCGGGTTGGATTGTAGCGAGACAAGAGGTTGGTTAGATAAACAGGAGCTAGATTATTTAAGGCCAAAGTCCAGTCCAAAGACAGTCCAAAGACATGCGGTACAGATAAATACACAACATAACTTTGTAACGTAGACAAAAAAAGCATAAAAATTTAAGTGGCGTGCAGGGAAAGGGAATTCACTATTATTTATTGTATATTAAGGAAACTGTTAACCAGGTTACAGATTTTTATGGATCTTCCAGTAATACTAAAATATTTTTTTCAAAAACGTTTTGTATTTTTTATTGTGTAAGGAAAACATATAATGCAATGCAATGTTGCTTAAGCAATGTACAAAATAATGCTCTGCAAAAGCCTAATGTATCATATTTGATATTTTAACATTGTTCTAAATGATCTATGGGTAATGAACCCTAGCTGCTTTGGTTCATTAAGTATTCATCTTGAAATATTACTAACAACATAACAGTTATGTTTTTTTTCTTTATAGAGTTAAAGTCAAATTTATTAGCCCTCTTATGATTTTTTGTCTTTTTCATATATTTCCCAAATGGTGTTTAACAGAGCAAGGAAAATTCACAATATTTCCTATAATATTTTTTCTTCTGGAGAAAGTCTTATTTGTTTTTTTCGGCTGGAATAAAAGCAGTTTTCAATTTTTTAAAAACCATTTTAAGGTCAATATTATTAGCCCCCTTAAGCAATATTTTTTCAATTATCTACAGAACAAACCACTGTTATACATTGATGTGCCTAAATAATTACCCTAACTTGCCTAATTAATCTTGTAAAGCCTTTAAGTGTCACTTAAGCTGAACACTTAAAAATTACTAGTAAAATAGTATGTACTGGCATCATGGCAAAGATAAATGAAATCAGTTATTAGAAATTAAACAGACGTTGCGAAAAAAAAATCAACAATATAATAGCAACAACAACCAGAAATGAAGACATTTTCAAAATCATTTAGCCAAAAAGCATTTAGTATATTGCGTAGAATAGATTTTTATACAGTCTTTATCGTCTTAGAAGTTTGTGTGTCAAATTTGATACAGTAGTGTTAAAGACTTTAACCTTACGAAACCTACACACGTAACACACTGATCTGTCTTGCCCTGACTTGCCCTGCTCATACAAGCTGAATCCTGAAGACGCTGAGCGGGCTTATATAGAGGTGTTATATAATCATATCGCTCAGTGCTGAGACTTTATTCATAATTGCGCCAGGTGGAAGGAACAAGCTTAATCCCCACTGAGTCTCTCTGCGAGATCATTAGGAATATTCTGCATGGCTCTGGAAGGCCATTATACTTGAGTGAAAGTCAGTGGTGGAAAGAGTACTAAAAATTTTTACTCAATTACAATTACTGTTACATTGCTGAAATTTATACTCAATTACAAGTAAAAGTGCTGGTGTTAAAAAGTACTTAAGTAAAAGTACAAATTACTCTTCATAAAAACTACAAAGTACAAATTACTTTTTTAGCTGGTGGTATTGGTGGAATTATCCTTAATTGTTAAATCAGACAAGATCCAGGCAATAAAACACAATTTACTTAACACATTTAATAATACTATAAACCCTTTTGAAACTGTCAGGTTTATATATGAATCAAAACCAGAGCACCCTGAGGAAACCCATGCCAACATGGGGAGAACATGCTAACTCTACACAGAAATGCGAACTGACTCAGCCGGGGCTTGATCCAACAACCTTCTTGCTTATATATATATACATATATATATACAAATAAAATAAATAAAATGTCACAAAAATTAAGTTGTAAATCTTCTTACCATTGTGTTTTATAAAAACACCTTTGTAACTTTATAAACAGTATTAACTTATCCCAGTGTCATGGGATAACAAACAGCGGGGTAAGGTCCTTATTACACGGACCTTACATACTAACATATATCATAATAGTTTACCTTCTGAACCTTTTGTTCAGTTTCAGCTGTTATGATGGATGTTTCATTCATTCATTTATTCATTCATTTTATTTTCGGCTTA
This sequence comes from Danio tinwini, assembly GCA_903798205.1. Taxonomy (NCBI): domain Eukaryota; kingdom Metazoa; phylum Chordata; class Actinopteri; order Cypriniformes; family Danionidae; genus Danio; species Danio tinwini. Next base: position 3,054,549 of record CAIGQZ010000461.1, read on the forward strand.
GTCCCTTTATTAATCTGGGGTCGCCACAGCGGATTGAATCGCCAACTTATCCAGCACATGTTTTACGCAGCGGATGCCCTTCTAGCCGCAATCCATCTCTGGGAAACATCCATACACTCTCATACACTACAGACAATTTTAGCATACCCAATTCACCTATAGCGCATGTCTTTGGACTGTGGGGGAGAACGCGAACACAGGGAGAACATGCAAACTCCACACAGAAACGCCAACTGACCCAGCCAAGGCTCAAACCAGAGACCTTCTTGCTGTGAGGCGACAGCACTTGATGGATGCTTCCTCTGGGGAAAAAATTACAAAGGAATTAGACAAATTTAATTACAGATTAATCAGCCTATATTTTCCATTTATTACATAAAACTTACTTTTTATAATGTCAAATGATGCCTCTCTTATCTGTACGATCAATAGATGATTTAATCAGAAAAAAACACTTTATTTATGGAGTAACTTTGCTAATTACCTAATCGCACGACCGAAGTTCACCGAACCGTCAGAAACCACAGAACAAAACTGCCTAGTGCCTGAACATATTAATAAATAAATCAAATATCACACAAATGAAGTTATGTCTTTTTACCATAATGTGTTTTTTCAGATTAGAGACTGAAGTCTTGTAACAGGGTTTCTGCAGATATCATAATGTCAAATTTAAGACCTTTTTAAGACCATTAAGTGTTAAATTTAAGACCTATATCACATTATCAAAAACCTGCGAGAGAAAATGCTAAATCACAAAATTTGTGGTAAAATACAATTATTTTAATTGAACAGTACTAAAGACAGGTTAGATGCACCATTGAACTACAGGAAAAACAAACAAACAAACAAACATCTTAAGACTGATTTATACTTTCACCTGGCGCCACATTGCGCACCTCCGCTGACTGTGCTCGCACCTCACGAAACGGACGAGGCTTTTATACTTGCCGCATTCACCAATGTGATATTCTTTAAAACGACAGGGGGCGGTTGAAAGAAACCCATCGTAAAGTCAGACAGATAAACAGAGAAGTAGGAAGTTTCCGTAATCATATGAAATGTCATATCATTAATATTGTTCAAGATTTTAAAACAAATTATAATTTTTTTTTTATAATTGATTATAATAATTACAAAGTTGGGTGACGGGGTGGTGCAGTGGGTAGCACAATTGCCTCACAGCAAGAAGGACCGGTTTGAGCCTCAGCTGGGTCAGTTGGTGTTTCTGTGTGGAGTTTGCATGTTCTCCACGTATTCGCCTGGGTTTCCTCCAGGTGGTCCGGTTTCCCCCACAGTCAAAAAACATGCGCTTTAGGTGAATTGGGTACGCTAAAATTGTCCGTAGTGTATGTGTGTGAATGAGAATGTATGGGTGTTTCCCAGTGATGGGTTGCAGCTGGAAGGGCATCCGTTGCATAAAACATGTGCTGGATAAGTTGGCGGTTCATTTCGCTGTGGCGACCCCTGATTAATAAAGGGAGTAAGCTGAAAAGAAAATGAATGTTTGCATGATTATAACGTCTTATAACCATTTGTATTATATTTATATTTTTTGATGCATCACTCGCTTTTGTTCATATCTCGGACAGTTCTACCTATTAAAGTTAAATATCAATGACAAGAGAAAATGAGTTGCTCTACAATTATATTTTTTATTATGGAAATAATACGGAAACACTGCTTTATTTGCACGTCTTTTATGCGATATTCCAGTTTTGGGCATAAATTTAATTAGCATTTTAGATGATAACATAGCTATTCACACTGCATCAGCACAGCTGTCTCCTTTTTTCCCTATGTACCTGTAGGTGAACAGCTCCTCCGCATGTGGCCATGGGCATTCATCCGCTGCTATTTCTTCATAATTTCTGCATTCTTCAGATTCATTATTGCTGTCTTGAATCTCTTTCAATCGATAACTTTGTGACTGTATGATGACGGTCAGCTCAGGTAAATCTGCAGTAGCCTGAACTTGTTTTTCGGTTCAAATAACGTACCAGGCTTTTTATTGGTCCGTTAAGATGAGATTTTTTTTATTGGCTACCGAAATGCTGGTCAGTGGTTGAAATATTAATTAAATTACAGTACTCCATAACAAATTGTGATTTTAAAAATAACGGAGTAAATTACCTTTAATTTGTACTCAAGTACAAGTAAAATTACAGACTTAAAAATATACTCATGAAAGTACAAATACTCCAAAAATTTACTTAATTACAGTAACGTGAGTAGTTGTAATTCATTACCTCCACCACTGGTAAACGTTAAGAAAAAAAAGGCTGCTTTTAATGTGTACTTAAAGGGGTGGTCCACAATGTATTTTTAAGGTTTGGTTGTGTTTATAAGATACAAAGCAATGTGTGCTCTCGCTGCACTTGTAACAACTTTAGGTTTAGAATAAGACAGGCATTCTGTGAATGTGTGTGGTAATGCCTAAATCATTGTTTTTTGCCTTAATATGAATGCACTTCTCTATAAATAGCAATATAAAGCATCAGAGTAGACGGGACAGTAATGGTTGAACAGTAATTTTCCATTTATTGTCTGTTACTACCTGTAATAGCTACATAAAGTAAATTACTGTAATTTATTCTTTGCACTACACAAGTTCATACAAATCCTACTCCTTTTACAGTAAAATACTGTTTACTTTTATTACATCAAAACACTGGCTATTTTACAGTTATTTACCACATAATCTACAGCAAGGTAAACAGTGTATACAATAGTCAGTATATAATTCTAATTCCATTAATATAACTAAGCAGGATTTGCCACTAATTTATAGTTTCTTTAAACACTTTCTGATTTAGATATTTTTGGTTTGTAACATTTCATAAAATTATTTTAAAAAGCACAGCAATCAAATTTTAATTGTATATTTGTCTCTGATATATTAACTGCAAATCAAATTGGTCACTGGGTTAGAATTTTGACCCAATAATCTGTCAATACTAAAACAGACAGCTAATGAATATGGAAATTAACAGTCCCGCATTTTATACATTATGTGCAGTTTTGATAGTCTGTTCACCATATTTAATGTGGTAAAGATGCTAGATAATGCAATGTAAAAATGTTACTAGGACCTTTAATTTGAAATAAAATTGTTAAAAGTTAAATGTGCAGTTTCTTTTATGAGAATGAACTCAGCTAAAGTTATAAATATAAATATAATATAATAGTTAAATATTAACACTCGAAAATAATAATAATAATGACATGAATCCAGTCAAATTACTTATGAATATTTTAAGAGAACATGCAGTGCTTCAGAATCAGTGTCAGTATCAATACTTTAGCTCAAAGTTTTTGAAGCTGATTGTTACTGTTATTTTTTTGATTCAAGACCCAGTCTTAATAATCACCATGGTTGTGTGAAATCATCAAAGCTGTATTGATGACTCTCCCTCCTTCACATTATCTAACAATGTGTGGGCAAGTTGTTTTTGATAGAAGTCTTTGGCAAAGCTTCATCAATGTTTTCGTGTCAAGGGGCAAAAATTAAAGTTGCTAAGAAAAGATGAGTCTGAATAATGCAAAATTTCCTTAGTGTTTCATTTGCAGGAACGATGGTGTCATAACAGTAGCTTGTTTCTAACAGCTTGTGAATAAATCCCTGTTCAAAAAAAAAAAAAGAAAAACAACACAGATTTTGAAAAAAATTGTTGCACTCCTGTGATATTTTTATAATTTTTCAAATGTATTAAAAGCGATTATTGATAAAGCAAGGGAGATGTTCACAAAAAAACCTGAAAAAACACATGTACATAAGTATTTACAGCCTTTGCTCAATACTTTTTAAATATGATGCCACAACCTTGGCACACCTGTCTTTGGGGAAATTTTGCCCATTCCTCTTTGCAGTGCCTCTCAAGCTCTATCAGGTTGGATGGGAAGTGACAGTGTACAGCCATTTTCAGATCTCTGATGTTCAATAGGATTTAGGTCTGGGCTCTGACTGGGCCACTCAACGACATTCACCGAGTTGTTGTGAAGCCACCCCATTGATATTTTGGCGGTGTGCTTTGGATCATTGTCCTGCTGGAAAATAAACCATCGCCCTAGTCTGAGGTTAAGAGCACGCTGAAGCAGGTTTTCAATCAGGAGGTCTCTGTACATTGCTGCATTCATCTTACCATCTATCCTGACTAGTTTTCCAGTTCCTGCTGCTGTAAAACATCCCCACAGCATGATGCTGCCACCACCAGGCTTAACTTGCTTCAGGGATGGTATTAGCCTTATGATGATCGGTGCCTGGTTTTCTCCAAACGTAACGCCTGGCATTCACTCTAAAGAGTTCAATTTTAGTCTCATCAGACCAGAGAATTTTGTCTCTCTTGATCTGAGTGTCCTTCAGATGCCTTTTGACAAATTTCAGGCGGGCTGCTATGTGCCCTTAACTAAGGAGTGGCTTCTGTCTGGCTACTCTACCATAAAGGCCTGATTGGTGAATTGCTGCACAGATGGTTGTCCTTCTGTAAGGTTCTCCTCTCTCCACAGAAGAACGCTGGAGCTCAGACAGAGTGACCATCGGGTTATTGATCACCTCCCTGACTAAGGTCCTTCTCCCCCGATCACTCAGCTTAGATGGCCTGCCAGCTCTAGGAAGAGTCCTGGTGGTTCCAAACATCTTCCACTTATGGATGATGGAGGCCACTGTGCTCATTGAAACTTTCTGAGCAGCAGAAATAGTTCTGTAACCTTCCCCAGCCTTGTACCTCGAGACAATCCTGTCTCGGAGGTCTACAGACAATTCCTTTGTCTTCATGCTTGGTTTGTGCTTTGACATGCACTGTCAACCCTGGGACCTTATACGCCTTTTCAAATCATGTCCAATCAGCTGAATTTACCACAGGTGAAATCCAATTAAGCTGCTGAAACATCTCAAGAATGATCAGTGGAAACAGAATGTACCTAAATTTAGAGCTTCACGGCAAAGGCTGTAAATACTTACAGTATGTACATGTGATGTTTCAGGTTTTGTATTTTTTATAAATTTGCAATAATTTGAAAAAATCTTTTTTCACATTGTCATTATGGGGTATGGTGTGTAGAATTTTGAGAAAATAAATGAATTTAATCCATATTGATAAAGGCTGTAACATGAAAAATGTGGAAAAAGTGAAGCGCTATGAATACTTTCCAGATGCACTGTATGTAAATAAAATTGAGAGGATACTCTATACTCAATTATGTCATTTGACAATTTTTCTGTGCAGCATCATGGGTAATTTAGTTTGTAAAACAAAGAGTACTGTAAAGACTCGACATCTGTCAAGCATAAGTCTGAGCATATTATTTTCAAAAGCATCAGTTTGCAAATGAAATAAAAGTGACAGAAAGGATAAATATATTTTCTTTTAAACATTATATTTAAAAGAAAATTGAAACATACAAATCTCAATAAGTATTGTCTGTTATAAATGTATTACCTGTTCCACAAAAAAGATTATGAATTATATTAATAAGATTAATAATATTGTTTTGAACATTTAGCTTTGCACTGTTTTTGCAGGCAAATGTGACAGGATACAGGTAAATATCCACTGATGTATGGATATCTGTTATGTTAATGTACAAAATAAGCATTGATTAGACTGATTTGGACTGATATAATGTCTACAAACCGGGATTGAAGCATCTTCTTTTATAATTGTACTAACATGCAGCTGTGGTGATGAAGTAAATCTGAAGTAAATCGTTGTAATTCATTTTAAAGCATTTTAAACTTGTAAAACTCACTCTTGATCACATTTGATGATGATTGATGATCCTAGCAAACTGAACAGACATTTTATTCCCGGTTGCTTTGCGCACATCCTGTCTTGTTGATATGATTATACACGTTACTACGGAGACATGTTAATACGCAGCTGTCAATCAATTCGGTGGGCAGGGGAACCGCACTCCTACGTCAAGTTGCAGTTCGGTTTCAAAACCGCTCCAATTGGTCCACCGTTTTTATGTTGTTAAATTGAAAAAAAAAAGCACTGAGTGTGTTTATATCACCCCAATATGACGGTATATACAATATACCTACACATATGTCTGTCCAAACAGCTTGAAAATATTGTCCAATCCTAACAAATCATTCATAAATATAAAGCTTGTCTATTCAGCTGTCAGTTGATGTATAAATCTCAAATGACAAAAATGTACACTTATTTATACATTCTGTATATAAACATCTCTCTGTCATTTTGATTATATTTGTCTTTTTCCTCATACAATTTAGTAAAATATAGGCAGGGCGAGACAGAAGCTATGAATATTTTTTGCTTTTGCATAGAATTTTGTACAAACATAATCTATGGATTTACAGTGGGCAAAACATGTCATGTTTTTTTTTTTTATCTGAGAATAATATTTCAGGAGCTGTTAACATGGAATTGAACCAGATTTCAGTAAAAACCCAAGCAATACAAACAAAAATAAAACAAAACAAAAAAATTATTTATGTGTATTAACAATGGAATGACACAAGGAGAAAGTACTGAACTGCTGAAATGCAGTTAATCCTTTATATAAAAGGCTTTTTTGGTGATGGCATCTTAAAGACGGCGCCCATATAGAGAATGGAGCCACATGCATTGCTCAGGTGTGAGTTTTTCACAGACTTCAACAGAGTGTAAAAGTCTCGATGGTTCTGTGGGTCTCGTCTATCAAATTTGATCTTTATATTTTCTATTTGAACTCTATGTGAGAGTCTCCTTGGCTGTGTTTTGGACTGAAGCAGCTGATATTAATTTACTATGATGAAGGGCAGAGGGTTGCTGAATAACTACTGAGATATTTCAGCTACTGTCTGGGCTTCCACTGCCTTTCTATACCTTTCTTTCATCATGTGTTCAATACTCTGTCATTTCATTTTATTACGCATAACCTATTTTGTAAACTAATTAGATTAGTTTTCTCTGCATATATGGATTTCTTTGGTTGCTATCAACATCCATATCAATATTAAAACTCAAGTCAACAGCACCTTTAGAAATATGTTTTCTGAGAAAAATGGTGACATATTCAATACTTATTTCCCCTGCTGTATGGAAGGATTTTGAGAGTATAGTAACTAAAAATTGACCACATGAGATAAATAAAGGTATGACTTTAACTTTTATTTAAGGTTTAAAATGCAAATCCAAGTAGGACCACTTGTTTGGTAAACAAAGTAAGTCCAAAGAGCATAGAATCACCAAGAGGCGACACTCTAGTGCGATTAGGGAAACAGCCACTAGATGCCGTTAGTGTCACCCATACACTTTTGTGTCACAAAAGTGTATGGGTGTTTCCTAGTCTTGGGCTGGCTAAAAGGGCATCCGCTGTGTAAAACATATGCTGGATAAGTTGGTGGTTCATTTCACTGTAGCGACAACTACAAACTGTATTTATCAATTTGCACATTATTCAATACTATTACTGACATTTATAAGACTGAGTAAATATATATTTACACACATTTACACAAGTAAATAAATAGACTCAATAATGGGCTAAAAATCAGTGGATTTCTTTCGCTGTAGATTCTGTGTGGGCCTAGACATAGATTTCTGATAATACCATATAAAGGCATTTTATATATCACTTCTGTTCATTTCTGGAAGTGTTTATGTCTTGGCCTCGTTGTTGTTTTCCTAAACACTAGCGTTGGATTATGTCTTCCACATTTAGCTGAGTGTTTCAAAGGGGCTGCGTAACACAGAGAATAGAATAATCTCATAGCCAAGATTAGCACATACAGATATAGTACAGAGAGACATAAGCCCCTCGTGAATGAGTGTGAGGTAAAAGATAAACAAAGCAAACTACATGACCTAGAAAAGAAAATAAACCGATACTTAAGAGGCTCAGCTTATAGATTAAGTATGGATTTGTTTGGAAGTCAGAGTGTTTGTGCTGTGAATTGTTAATGTTGTTTTGATATAAAAAAAAAACATCCGCTGACATTTGCTCTTATTTTCAATGACTTGTTTTTCATAAATGATCACTGCATGCTTTGACTTTGTTTTGAACGTGCTCAACTGTCTTGATGTAAACAACAATTTGCTGAGCACCAATTTAAAGAAATAATTCAAGCAAAAAGCAAAAATTTGCTCAACATTTACTCACCCTCAGCCCTTATGCGTTCATTAGTTTCTGTTGAACGCAAAAGAAGATATTTTGAAAAATGCTGGAGACTATCACACTGAATAACAACCCAGGCTCATTCTGAAAACATACTCCTATATACATTTCTGGAGAGTGCCAAATATGTCCCAGGATCTATGTTTTTTTGCAGTTTTTTCTGTAGTTTTTGTTTTGCGAGTCCACCACTGTGTACACTTTTTGAGATCTCAAATTTCTCTCGCGAGTGCCATTCATTCCTGCTGTTCTCGCGTAAATCCACCAGAGCCCGCTGTCGACTGACTGATTGATCGACTGACCCACTCTCTTCCCTCCCTAAACCCAACTGGCAGTGTTTTCAAATGCAACCCAGAAAAAGAAAGGCCTGCTGGTTTTTAGGACGTTTTCAGATTTTACCACATTCTCACCCTGTTATTTAATTGTTTATTTAATTTTTCTGGTTTCTGTTTTTCTTACCTGCTTTCTGCAACTGTTCTTTGCCAGACTCGAACCCCATCATTGTGGTCAACTCCTCTCTGCATCTCAAGTCCGTCGACGTATGAGGCGAGCCACTGGACAAAGAAGTAACAGTGGGAAAGCCACCAGAGAGGTAACACAGAGGTAAGCAGTGAGCTGGTAAGCAGAAAAGAAAGGTGTTATACCACCATGTAGCGTTCCTCTGGCTACATAATTTGTGATCTCCAGAAATGAATGCAGGGCTACATTTTCAAAATGAGCCTATGTTGCTGAAAAAAGCATAACAAAACCATGATCGATTTCAGGTTTGTAAAAATGCTTAGATTGTTTACTTTGTCTAAAAACAAAATAATATTTTATTTGGTCTTGTTATTTGTGATTATATATTTATTAGGTCTTTCTATATGTATTAGGTCTCATTAGCATTAGCTGTTGCATTAGTTAATAAAATTGATTGTGACTTGTTTGTGTTAGTTTGTAGTATGCTAACAATTCCAACTTCTGATTTTAACAATGGCGATACAGTGGTTAGCCCTGTCGGCTCAAAGCAATAAGGTCGCTGGTTCAAGTCCTGGCTGGGCCAGTTGGCATTTCTGTGTGTAGCTTGCATGCTCTCCCCATGTTCGCGTGGGTTTCTTCTGGGTGCTCTGGTTGCCCCCACAGTCCAAATACATGCCCTTTATTAATCAGGGGTCGCCACAGCAGAATGAACCACCAACTTATCCAGCATATGTTTTAAACAGCGGATGCCCTTCCAGCTACAACCCATCACTGGGAAACATGCATACACACTCATTCACACACAAATACTGTACACTACAGACAAGCTTACCCAATTCACCTATAGTGTGCGTCTTTGGAAACCGTGCACCCTTGTGGGGGAAACCGGAAAACCTGTAGGAAACTCCAACATGCAAATTACACACAGAAATGCCAACTGACCCAGCCAAGGCTCGAACCAGCGACCTTCTTGCTGTGAGGTGATATCGCTACCCCCTGTTCAACCACGCCACCCTCTATAGGTGAATGGAATAAACTGAATTGACTGTAGTGTATGAGTTTGTGTGTGAATGAGTGTGTACTGGTGTTTCCCAATACTGGGTTACGGCTGGAAGGGCATCTGCTGCGTAAAACATATGCTGGAATAGTTGGCGCTTCATTTTGCTGTGGCGACCTCTGAGAAAGAGACTAAGCTAAAGGAAAATAAATGAATAAATGATTTTAACAATGTATTAGTACAAATGTAAATAGAAATTAACAGTCTACAATACAATAAAATACTGTTACCTTTTATTACAGCAAAACATTGACTATTTTAAAGTTATTTACCACGTAATCTACAGCAAGGGTTAACAGTGAAATATAAGATTAATAGTGTACAAGACGCCGATTAGCTACAGCGGTTCAAACTGCAGTCCTTAAGCGTGCATCAAACATGATTAAAAACGTTATCAACAATATATTGAAAAACTGTACATTTTTGTCAAACCGTCCTTTAGCCTTATACCAAAAACAGATATAAGTGCAGTTACAATAGCTAAATATGTGGAAAAGCGTTGCTCTCATGTGATTATATTGTATTTCAATATGGAACAATTTAGTGTTGAAGTTCACAGCAAAAGTAATTCACAGAATGCTTGAAAATGAAACAATTTAATAACAATATTTTGCAATGGTTGCAACTTAATTAGTTTCAAAATAACTGTATAAAATTATAAAGCATGAATTGATAAAAACATACAATATTAATTTTACCCAGCCTAAATGTAAAAAATAGTTACCTGAGAAAGACAGAGACAGAGTATGAAGAAAAAGCCAGATAGCAGGAGAGCCAGACAGCCAGACAGCTGGCAGCTAGCTCTCTGCAACTCTCACATAGTCACTGATTGTAGCTAAGTGGTGCTGCGCTGGGTCAGTACCAGGATGGGAGACATGGGAAAGCTAGGTTGCTGCCAGAAGTGGTGTTAGAGAGACCAGCAGGGGGCGCTCAACCTGCGGTGTGTGTAGGTCCTAACGCTCCAGTATACTGAAGGAGTTACTACTGTCAGATGAAATGTTAAACCGAGGTCTTGACTCTCTGGTCGTTAAAAATCTTTAATTAATTGTTTGGGTAATTACAGTTTTTCTCAGTCGCTTTGGTGCATTTCTCACAACATTATTTACATTTGCACAACAGTTAATGCATTTCTCAAAACAATTAGTACAAACTGTAAAACCTAGTGGATAACCTGCAAAAGCGTGTCACTTGCTCAAAATGGAGAGCTCATTCCTCAAAAGCAAGTATTCATGTCAATGAAAGTGTCAGTGTGATCAAAATGAAAAGTGCTGACACCATTGTTTATGAACAAGATAGTCAAATGGCTTTGTCATGTTTTCATTATCACACTTTACTCTGTAATTTTTTTTTATGCAAAAAAGTCAGATTTTAGTGACACTTCCTGAAAATGCTCAAGACAGCACTTATAATATTTGCACAGCCATTTGAAAACTACAGTAAAGTTAGACATCACTGCATTTAGTGAGGTATCTGAGTACAAGACACTGAATATGTATGTTTCACATTTTTACTGCACATGCTCTTTGCTATTCAAATTAATTCACAGCATTGTGCAAAAGAATAAATACACCCTTATTTACAACTAACATAAACTTCCTTTGGGTAGAGCTGTGCACAACTGTAAACAATATTGCAGTACATATTGGAACTGAACCTACAACATACACAGGTCTGTAAATCATTCATCAAATTGTTCAATTTAAACATTTTCAGAAAAAAAAGATTTAAACAAAAAAAATTGCTTGACAGATTTTGACAACTAGTTCAACATGTTTGTATGTAATGACTCAAGTAATGAAATGAGGACTATTAGTTTTATATGGAATGACTATTCAGCATCCACAAGTTTAGTTAATTTTGACTGACATGACATAAGCAAATGATAATGTTACAAACAGCAGAGAGTTGTATGGTGGCAATTGATGCATGTCCAAAAGCATTTGCAATTTGCTGGAGGGAATAAGAAACTGCTACTATGATGTGCACAAATGACTAATTGTTTTGAGAAATGCATTAACTGTTGTGCAAATGTAAATAGTGTTGTGAGAAATGCACCAAAGCGACTGAGAAAAACTAATAGTTTGGGTTTAACTCCGGCATCCTGGCCAAATTTGCCTCCTAATCATTCCCATATCATAATTGGCTACATCACTCTGTCTCCTCTCCACCAGTCAGCTGGTGTGTAGTGTGTGGTGTCGACCATGTGACCAAAGACCGAGAACCGAGACATTCAAACTGACCAATCCTGATAAAATTCATTAAAATGAACAAATAATTATCATTTTGAGTTGGCATAAGAAATTATTTTAGAGTTTCTACAATTTTATAGTTATAAAATAATACATTTTTATAATTATTACATTTTTTTATTATTTATTTTATTAATAAATAATTTTTACAGTTTGAGTCAAATAAATCGACTCATGTCAATCAATTAAATCGACTGAAATTGGTTTTAGTTTTATAAAGTGTCATTTATACTTATACATAAACAAGTATTTGATACTTAAAGATTTCAACCAAATAATAAATAGAATTTTTAAAAGAAAAAGAGGTTTTAATATTTTTTCCTAAATTTTAGTTTGCGCTTTTAGTTTGAAAATGTATGCTGTGTGTTAAAAACAAAACAAAACCGAAACAAATATTTGGTTTAACATAATAAAGAATACTGTCAACGATTTTTGTAAACTACACAGTATTTAACTGTAATATGAACTGTATTTTACTGTAAGACAGTTATGAAGTAAGTTGCTGTATTTTAAAGTTGCATTGTGAAAATTACTGCATATTTTACAGTAATAACATACAGTACTGTAAATATAAGTACAGCAAGTTAAATAATGCTGTAAATGCAGTATTTTGCTGTAATTGATCTACGTACAGTAATTTATTTACAGTAAGTATGTAATCCTCAGTCAAACCCTGCATCTTAAATACAGCACTCTAGACTAGAACACATCAAGCCAATCTCCACCTCTGTCTCTCTACCAGTCTTTCTCTTCCTGCGTTATGAATTGATCATTAATCAGACTCGTTTGCATATAGCCTGTTCTCCTGGGACTAATCCCACATTCCCACCAAAGCTCCAACAGACAGTCGTCTCCGGCAACAAACGCAAGGGCGGATGAAATATTGTGAATTATTAATTCTCTGCCTCGTCCTTTCTGTGGTCCCTGCATCTCGCTTCCTGCTGCTGCCGTTTCCAAGGCAACGGCATTCCTGCAGCTGCATCCGTCTGTGGCAAACAGCAGCACTCTTACATAAACAGGAGTCATGCTTCATTCAAGAGTAATGTGTCCTTATTCATGCTTCCTGCTGCATCGTGGAGGCCTATCGATTTAAGATGGCTCCATTCACCATTAACATTCAGTTCTTTAACCTCTCCTGCTTTACTGTCACGAACATTGAGTGAATAACCCGGGCATCTTTGTACATCCGTGCACATCACTAATATCCTAGAGGATTCACTTTAAAGGGATAGTTCAGCCAAAAATCATTCACGTTAACTAATGCATTAAGTAATGCAATAAATACACATTCATATATGTTTCATTTACATAAGTTTTGTATTGGTGGGGTTCGTTGTTAGGTCATGTTATGTTATTCATGAACAAATGTATTAGTGTATGTGTAAGTAAACATGAACTAATTAGGCTGTTAATGTAAAGAGATGCATTAATATATGTTTAGTTAACATTGACAAAGATTAAGTCATGCTTAACAGATGTTTTGTTCACTGTTAATTCACGTTTACTAAATACACCCTTATTGTAAAGTGTTACCTTATAGTTTTTTTTTGCATGGAAGTCAATGGTTACAGGTTTCCAACATTCTTCAAAATATCTTATCTTGTGTTCAATGGAACAAAAAATAAATAAAACTGGTTTGGAACAAGTCAAGGGTGAGTTTGACAGATTTTTCATTTCTGAGTGAACTAACCCTTTCAATGTTAATTAGAACCTATGATTGTTAAATGGTTTGTCAACATTATTGAAATTTTATGTTATTCCACTCTCGTATGTTTGGTTATGAATAGGAATTTACCACAATAGCAATGGCTGTATTAAATTTTATCATCGTCTGAGGTTAACATTTTATTTTAAGGTACAATTCTTGCTATTACCAGACCATTAAGTAAAACTTTTAGCTCAGTAAACTACTAATTAGTTGCTAATTAATAGTTAGTAAGGTACTAGTTGGGTATAGGTTAGGTATTAGGGATGTAATATTATACTTCATAAATACTAATAAACAGGCGGGTAATAAGCAGTTATTATAGTGTGAATTACGCAACACAGGCTCATTAGGAATAATTGCCCAGCACTCAAAAAAAAAAAACAATTATTTTTAGCTCGTTCAAACTACTTATTTTAAATAAGCTGAAACAACACAATTCTTGAGATTTCATTGGGAATTTTTTTTTTATGTTCAATCCACATAAAGGTGTTAAAAGTGTCAATTTTTGTGAATTGTGTGGAACCCTGCATGTTTTACAGTAAGGGGTTCATTAGTGAGAACTGAGAAATATGTGCTTGTGAGTACATGGTTGCATTTTGTGAGTAAAACAAATGCTGCTAGTGGTACCGCTGACTGCTTTTACTGAAAAAAAAAAAATCATTAAATTTACTACATTTTTTAAGGTAAGTGGTTGCAAACAATGTATTTAGGCTGAAATAAAAAAAACTAATTAAGTTGAACATTACTAAATTTGATTTGTTTGTTTAATGTGAGCCTATATAAATTGTTTGCAACAATTTAGCAAAAAAATAAAAAACAAAAATTCTGTGTACTTCTGTATGGACAGAATTACTTAAACTATAAGGTGTTACCAAAAGTTTTAATGTGGCCCTGGAATATTTCTCCATGGAGGGCTTTGGGAGCAAAAGGATGATAACCATTGTTCTTTTCAAGAAATACTATGTATTTTAATATCATTTTAATCATTTCAATGTCTAAACAAATAGACTAAGAAAGAGTTATAGAAATATAAAATATACAGAAATATACAGAAATAATGGGTTTTTACATTTTTGACATCTTAGTAGGATTTTATGGAAGAAATGTTGTGATTTTAGTCACTGACTAAAGTGAATATAATTATAAGGATTATAATTATAGAAGAATCTAATGCTTATGTAGGTCTGTAACAGCAACCTATTTATCTACACAACATACAATATCACTATCATATACACTATCATACACTATCACACAATAATGATTTTTTATGGCAACAAATCGTCACCTTGGAATTATAAGGTTCTATCTGCGTTCTGAATGATTTTGAGATATTGAGCTTTAAAGTTTTTGCATTCCATAGCAAACAGTATGTGTGTAACAGTTGTTGTTTTTTTTAAATAAAACGTCTTAAAATGTAAACAACTTATAAAAAAACATTCCATAATGTAAATAATTTGTCATTTAATAAGAATATGTCAGTAGCTAAATTTTGACAAAGATCACACAATATTATAAAAATATGTTCAGACTGTATTTACAAAACTTTGACATGTACTGTCTTTAATATATGTGCAATTACTGTTAGCCATTCAATTTTGAATGAAGTAATGCAGTTACACTACAATGTGTATGACATCATAAATCATAAATGGCATCATCAATATTGTCAGATAAATACTTTCAAATAATCAAATCAGTTTGTTTCCCTTGATCACATTTGATATGTTACAATCATTACGTTTTTACATTGTAACAGAAAAAGCTGTTTAAAAGGTAATTAAAAAGAGAAATTATTTTACACTGACTGAGGAGGTGAGAAGTAGGATTCATGCTTTAATGTAAAGGCAGACAGCTGATTTTGAACCGTATTCTGTGTTGTAACATTATAATACTGCCTCCTAATGATTAAAGCAATTAGAAATACTTAAAAGTAATAGTTTACCTAATAATCAAAAGGCATTTCATTGATAACAGTTGTTTATAACAATTCCTAAACTTTGAGTTTCTTTTCCCCCTAACAAACACAAAAGAAGATGTTTTGAAGAATGTTAGAGCTCAGTCTCATATAAGCAAAGCAATTAGAAGTATTTCAAGTGGATGGTTCACCAAAAAAAAAAAAAACATTTCATTGATAAGAGTTGTTTATAAACATACCAAACGTTGAGTTTCTCTTTTTTCTAACAAACACAAAAGAAGATGTTTTGAAGAATGTTGGAGCTCCAAATCTCAGATCAAAGCAATTAGAAGTATTTTAAAGGGATAGTTCACCAAAAAAATAAAAATAAAAAATCATTTAATTGATAAAAGTTGTTTATAAACATTCCTAATCTTTGAGTATCTTTTGTTCTCCTAACAAACACAAAAGACGATGTTTTGAAGAATGTTAGCGCTCAAAATCTCAGATCAAAGCAATTAGAAGCATTTAAAGGGATAGTTCACCAAAAAAAAAAAAACATTGATAAGAGTTGTGTTTCCTTTTCCCCTAATAAACACAAAAGATGTTTTGAAGAATGTTAGAGCTCAAAATCTCATATAATCAAAGCAATTAGAAGTATTTTAAAGGGATAGTTCACCCCCCCAAAAAAAAAAATATATATATATTTATATATTTCATTGTTTATAAACATTCCCAAACGTTGAGTTTCTTTTTTTTCTAAAAAAAACACAAAAAATGTTTTGAAGAATGATAGAGCTCAAAATCTCAGATCAAAGCAATTAGAAGTATTTTAAGGGATTGTTCACCAAAAAAAAAATTATTGATAAGTTCTAAACATTCCCAATCTTTGAGTATCTTTTTTTTTCTCCTAACAAACACAAAAGAAGATGTTTTGAAGAATGTTAGAGCTCAAAATCTCATATGATCAAAGCAATTAGAAGTATTTTAAAAGGATAGTTCACAAAAAAGTCTTTGATACAGGGTTGTTTAAAAACATTTATAAACTTTGAGTTTCTTTTCCCCCTTATAAACACAAAAGATGTTTTGAAGAATGTTTGAGCTCAAAATCTCCGATCAAAGCAATTAGAAGTATTTTAAAGAGATAGTTCACAAAAAATTAATTGATAAAAGTTGTTTCTAAACATTCCCAATCTTTGAGTATCTTTTTTTTCTCCTAACAAACACAAAAGAAGATGTTCTAAAGAATGTTAGAGCTCAAAATCTCAGATGATTAAAGCTATTAGAAGTATTTTAAAGGGATGGTTCACCAAAGACAAAAATATTTCAGTGATAAGAGTTGTTTATAAACATTCCCAAACTTTGAGTTTCTTTTGTTCTCGTAACAAACACAAAAGAATATGTTTTAAAGAATGTTAGAAACTCATAACCATTACCTGTCAATGACTGATTACAACATTCTACAAAATATCTTCTACAAGTGTTCAAGTAAACAAGAAGTGTGAGTAAATGATGATAGTCTTTTCATTTTGTGTCCATGTAATATCTGCATGATATAGATATACTAATCACAGAAAAATATATAGGTTATGTGTTAGGCTTTTTTAATTGAATGTTGATTTATCAGTAAAAAGATTGTTTCAAGGCAATTTCTCAGGTTGTGGGATTAACAAGCGTATTTACAAAATCTACTATCCGATAACAATGCAAGACTGAACAATATAAGCTATTAGTTGTATAAATGATATTGTTTTAAAATGCAGGTTTTATTTTAGTACAGCCAATACTGCTGCGGTGATATTTCAACAGTGGGGCTTACAGGTTCAGAAACAGCTGCTGTAGGAGATGTTTTCTCAGCCCACGCGCGATCTGGATCAGACCCTCTCACTAATATAGCCGTTGCCATTGGCGACGGAGCGGAATGCGCCCGCTGAATTCCTATGGCCGGTTCTGCAGCCTTCCGTCACAACGACACTTCTATCAGACTGCACCAAAATTCAGCCAATCAAATGGTCGAGCTCCCGCACCACGTGCTTTATTCACAAATTCTGGGGGTTCTCTCGTTTTGTACCAGCTGCTTCTTACTCGCTCAGTGAGTCATGCGCCAGCGGGACCATTTTCACACTCAAGACGGTCCTCTTGAGGACTACCTGTACCCATAGGACAACGTGAACAGAATGTCAATGTCCGTCTATAGAATAGGGTCAGAATAAAACGCGTCAGGTTAGATAATGACGTTTCATATTAGTCATACTGGGAAAACAAGACATAGGCCTACTCTACTTCTAAATAAATAATATTAATAATTATTAATAGATATAAAATATATTAATAAAAATCATGTTTTATGTAAATTACCTTTTTGATTTGGCACTGCATTTTTATTTTTATGTGTTTACCTCATACAAGAAAATGTATTTTTATTATTAAACAAATTATAACATGATAAAACACTATTATATAGGAAATATGTTGACATAATAATAATAAAATGTAAGAAATTAAATAAAATTAAAGTAATATCTTTATGGTGGATTTTTGTGGTTACCTATATTTATTGTTTTGTAGTTAAAGTGAATTTAACATTATATATTAAATGTTTAAAATCAAAATGTAAACAAATTACCATAAAGAGAAAATAGACACTCCAAACTAAATTTGAATAAACCTTTAATAATAATTGTAGGTCTAACAGAGTACTGTACTGATATGATGACACTGCATTGTGTTTTAGAGCTAATGTAACTTTGGAAATAGCACATTTTCTTTTCTTTTATATTGCTATTCTTTTTTGAGTGTTAAATTATCCCTGATCAAACAAGTTTTATAATCAAAAGTATATATTTTTTATAATGAAAATCACTAGTTTGTTTAAAAAACATAATACAAAAAATGGTTCTTTAACAAATACACACAAAAAAATGTTCAAAGATAATGGCTTGGATTTACTAAAAATATTAAAGTTATGTGGTTGTAAACAATTTATATGAGTTTAATTTAAAAAATAATAATTAAGTTGAACATTTCTACTTTTAATTTGTTTAAATTCAACTCATATAAATTGTTTGCAACAATTTTGCAGACTGCATTTTTTGTGCAGGTTCATATCGAATTGTCAGTGCAGGTTCAAACGTGACTTGCGAGAGTCGTGTTGAGGTTTTGTTAGATAATCGACCAAGTTCAAGGTCCCTCATGTTTAATAATGTAGTTATAGCCTTAGTTTCCATAGTTGCAAAACTCATATCTGTGTGGCTTCTGTGGGCCTATTAACGAATACAATGCAGCGAGTTTCAGCACCACGGCCAGCGACCTCTCATGAGTAAAAAAACTCAATTCATATTTATAGAACTTAATCATGAACAAATAATAAATGTCTGTTGCTCTGTATCAAAATAAAACGCGTTTTGCACAGTTGCATATGCTGAATCGCCTCTGGTGAATACTGAGACTGGATTTATACTGCGCTCCTTTATCCGGCTAATTATCTCGATCAAGCATATGCAGTCTGCGGAGGAATGACGTAGACGCAATCCATACACCGTTGCGTGTTCTCATGCACTGCATGAAAATCAACTTTAATCAGTGCTCGAGTTTTGTTTAAGCAAGTGCAAATAATTTTCGTTTGAATCCAACTAGCCTGTGGTCTTTATTTGCATGCAGTTTCATGAAGGCCTAGCGCCTGCCAATGTCAGCAAAACCTTGATCATTTATGCTCAGATCAAAAACGCAGCAAAAAGGACACTTCAATCACGAACCGATGCATCGACTGCCTGCCTGCTTATCTTTTTTAGCATCAAAACAATAAAGACGCGGCAGAGAGTCTGGGGGTATTTGTATTCATATATTTTCAAATATACAATATAAAACATTACGTTTTATACTATGACAATTGGCACATATGACTGTAGAGAATCGTTTTGTTGTAAAACAGTACATTCAACGTTCAGATAGATAGCATCAGGCGCCACAGGAGACAGGAGGAGAGTGTCTGTTGCAGGCCAGCACCCCGGACAGCTCAGCGTCGGTGACAACATCGTTTCTGAAACTAATAGAAAAATAAGACCCCAAGACTGACGCACAAGCTAATCATTTACATCTCTCACTTTAGCTCGGCACCAGATAGCGTTGTTTTTTCATCTTCAAAACCACAATGATGATACGAGTAGAATACTTTAAGCATGCATTAATTAAACTATGAAGAAACCCCAGATCCCGCTCGTGACATTCACTGGGTCGTGAAGGTTGTATTTTACACATAAACCCCGTCTCATGGAGGTGAGGCGAAATCCCCCTGTCCGTTTGCACAAACCAGCATATAGAGCGAAACGCTCCTCACACCTTCAGAAGTCGGCCCTTACATTCATTTCACCCTTGAAGGAAGGGTGTGGAGAGGTATCAGAGAGCGTTTCTCTCTCCAAATTTAGCGGTCCAAATTATTACTCCATCGTCCGTTCGTGTCGCTCGAGCCACCTTCGTTCTTGAGGTCCTGGAAGACCTCAGTGAAGAAATGCGGGTCTGAGTTGATCTGCAGCATTTTGGCACTCATTTTGTCAATGATTCGCAGCGAGCGCTCCCAGAAGACCTCCTTGTTGGTCTCCACCAGGAAAGGCTTGAGCGGGTACGAGATCTCGTTGCCCATGTAAGAGTAAGCCAGGTACAGGCAGGTGAGAAAGGTGGCCTGCAGCTCATACTCGCTGGAAATGTCCTCGGTCACCGCCTCCCGGCAGAGCAGGTAGACGAACACCAAGTTGGCCGGAGTGATAAAACCCTGGTCTTGCCATCCCTGGATGAGCAGCGACCGGTCGACGTTTCGGAACCACAGGATGATCTCATTCGGGCTCAGCTCTTTGAGTTTGTAGCACCTCCTGCACATGAAGTCGCTCAGGCAGCGGAGGAGCTCTCCAGTGGAGGCTTGCACGATGACTCGTCTCGGGGAGATGATGGAGCGGCTGCTCGGTTGCCGCTGGACCGAGAGAAGCTGCTTTCCGTTCTGGGACGCATTCTGAGTTTGACTGGGTCGAAGGCTTTTATCCGGTACCGTAGGGACTGGCACTGCGAGGGGACCAGGCTTCGTCTTGCGCTCGGAGCCCAATTGCGATTTCTTAAGATTCTCGGTGTTCAGGTGGTCAACGGGGTTGCCGATCTGAGCAACGGGCGGGTTCGGGTTCACTTTCTTGGCACTCTTCTTCTTGGCCGACGCTGCGACTAACCGCTTCCACGTCAGAGCCGAGATCAGCACCGAATGGCGCTTAAGGCTTTTCTCCGTTTTTCCGCTAGCTCCATCGGTTTTCTCGTCTAGAATCCCTCCTTTTCTGGACGTGGGAGATATAGAGAGCACCGTGCCCATCTTTTCTACCGACGACCAACACCCACCACCGGCCCTTCGGAATGCGCTGTCTCTCCTTTCGTGCCTTGGGGAGGTGCGACTTCAGAGTCACAGGTTCACGTCCATTTATGTTTCGCGTGACCACTGCGTATACAGTGGGGAAAACAGCTGTTGAGTTGATCAGGTTACCGTACCTATGTAATAATCGATGCTCGCTTCAGACGCACGCGCACGCGCTCCGCCACTCCTTCTGCATCCCACTGCGCGCGCAGCCTCAGACAGCAGGAGCAATGGGCAGGACTTGAAATGTGTAGCCAGGCAAAAAAACTCAAGGTACAGACCTGTAAACCGGGATAAGCCTCCCACGCCTGCCAATCCTGACGCGACGTGAGAGAACTGATGTCAGGTTTCACCAACCAGAGGAGCTTGAAAAACACACATATATATATATATGTGTGTGTGCGCGCGTGTGTATATAGGTTAGACAGTCTCTTTAGGATTTCTATTTTTACAAGGAGGTTCAGACAGAAGTTTTAACAATTGAAAGCAGTGTATCTCATAATTGAGTGTGATCAATCTGTCAACTATAGCAAGCGAATACATCTTTTTGACAACACAAACAATTCCCAAAATTCATGCCTTTACCCCTGGTAGAAAAGTCAGGAGGTAGAAGGTATTTAGAAAATGCCCACCTTTTTCTTAACTATGTGTTTATAATTGTATTTAACATTTTCACTTGATTTAGATTATTTATAGTTTTTAAATAAATAACTAAATAAAGGGTCATTTAAAGCCCCAGTGGTGCAGGTGCATTGCTTACAGTATAATCTCAGACACTTGATGCAAATGAAGGGCCAATCTTATGCTCCATCTTGTGGACATTCATTTGTACACAGTAGATACAACAGATTATTACAACATCAGCATGTTGATTCACGTTGGTATTGTTTTGATATGTTATACAATGTAAAACAGATCTGAATTAGTATTTCAGATAGCTGTTTCTACTCTTTTGAATGTAATGTAGATGTTATCATGTGCTACCATGTACTGTTGCAATTCTGTTCATTATATCACTACTGGTCAAAAGTTTATAGTATTATATAAAGTCTTTACTGATTTGATCATCAAAATGTAATGAAAACGTAACACTTTTTATTATTATCAATAATGACCATTATTCTTGTTTTCAGTGTCCACATGATCCTTCAGAAACCTGTCACCAGTAATGCTGATTTGCTGCTCATATAAAACTTATAATACATAAATTACATCCCATAACCTCATATATACATACCATAACCTCATATGATCATGAAGTTAAAGGTTTTATTGAAACTGTGACGTTTTAGGGTATTCATGTACAATTGTTTTAACTGATCAACTGACAATAAAGATATTTGTGTTTGAAAATATTTTATTTAAGTGCACTGTTCAAATTTACTTTTGTTATGTTTAGGATGAGAACATCCACTGAATTAAACTGCTGTAAAAATGCATCAGAGAAATATTTTTTTCCAACTTTTTTTTAAACATAAATCTGTTAATCAACCTCAGTCCTGATCAAAACTATACTAAATGTTTTTTTTTTTTTTTAATTAGAGCTCTTTAATTTACAAATTCACAAATTATGTCACTGATTTGGTGAAAACCCCCCCACAAAATTACTTACTTTCAGTATAAAAAGTAATTGTGGACTGGATTGTTTTTTACCTTTTATCAAAGTCTTGGACATGTGAACAATTAGTAACAACATTTGCTTTGATGCATTGTTGGATTTTCATATTTTTCTCCCCAATTTACTGTTGGTGGCTGTTTTTCCCCATTGACTTCAATTATAACCACATTAAATGGTGCAGAAATACAGTCTTTGTTTTTGTTTACTTTGTGTAGTTCTGAGAGCTGAGATGCATATTTTAATTTTCTCAGACACATCAAGGTAAGTGTGCAAAGGTCACTCTCATAGACACACATACACACACTTTAATTTGCTGTTATACTCCATATAAAATTGTTTTATAAAAAGTTTTTTGCACAGGCAAAATCTAAAGGGTTAATGGTGCCAACTGATGATCAACAGTACAAATCTGACCTCTTCTCAATAGGAAAAACCACCAACAATCAAAAATGCATGATTATATGGTGTCATGGTTTTGTAATAAAAATGGGGTTATGATGAGAGTCAATGAGACAAAACAGCCACCAACAGTAGAAAGGAAAATGAAAATCAATTAAAAACAATGCATTAAAGCTAATGTTGGTTCACATGTCCAAGACTTTGATAAAATGTAAAAAAAAATCCAGTCCACAGTTATTTTTAATATTGAAAATAAATAATTTTGTGTTTTTTCAACAATCAGTGACATCATTAATGAATTTAGCAATTAAAGAGTTAAAAACCTGTAATTTTCTAAGCAATTTAGTAGTTTTGATCAGGACTGAGGTTTATTAACAGATTTCTGCACAGAAAATTGAAAAAAAAAAATTATCTGATGCATTTTGCCACAGTTTAATTCAGTGGATGTTTTCATCCCGGACATAACAAAAGGATAGTCAATATGCCCATAGTGTATCGTTAGTTTTAAAAAAGATTTAAAGCATTTTTTCAAAATATGTGTCAAAATAAGATTAGTCAAAATCATTCTGCTAGCTAAAACAGAGAGAAAGTTAAGGCCAAATTAAGACTCAAAATCACCCCAGAGTGCATGAAAACATCCCCAACAGTACATAAGGGTTAAAATAAATGCTGTTATTTTGAGCTTTCTGTTCAACAAACAGCCCTGAAAAGTAACATCACGGTTTCCACAACAGTAAAACATGATCAAAAAATCATATTAGAATGATTTCTGATGCAATGTGACATTGAAGACTGGGATAAAGAATATGGGATAAGTTATTTTTCACGTTGTTACTCTTTTTTGTGTTTTTGATTAAACAAATGCTTCTTTGATGAGCAAAAGAGACTTCTTACCATTTTTAAGTATGCACTTTTTCACTATTTCACTATTGTTTTTTTTACACCAAATATATCTGTATTTAAAAGCATGCACTTGCACAAAGAAAAACTGCTGGAAATATCTAAAAAAAGACATATAAACCAATAGATTGTTGAGTGTCTTTAGCTTTACAATACAACAGTCAGTCATGGGTTCAGAACCTTGGACAGTTCTCATATAGTCCGTTTCAGGTGCCAAGGAAAGACCACATGACAAGCTGTGATTTGTTTATTTTGTTTGTTTTTACTTTTGTACTATTTACTTTTATTTATACTTATATTTTGTTATGTTTTTAACAACAACAACAACAAAGAAAATTTTATTTAATCTATTGACAATTTTCCTACACCCAAAGATGCTTTCATGCTTAATGGGAGTAACTTCTGTCTTCATCTGTAATCAATTACTTCAAGTTTCACTCTATGTATGCAATAATGTACATTTTATAATAAATACACAATGAAAGGTGATATTAATCTACTTAAATATTACTGCAGTACATGTCTATATTTTCTTACACTCATAGCCTGGGTTATTGAATGATAATACTGAAATTTTGACAGGTAACAAGTGTTATATTTACGTGCTTTATATGCACCCCTGTGAAAACAAACCTGGAAAGAGATGTGAGGATCTGGGGAAAATACATGATATTCTTAGTTTGTTCCAGTGAATTATTCATTGTAGAGCAGACCACATGCCGTCACAGTGAAACACCAAGAAAAAATGAAAATAATCAAAAGCAAAGTAGCAGACTAAAAAAAGGTCTCTTGTCACAGATTTTCTTGTTATATATATATATATTTTTAAATAAAGGTGCCAAAATGTGCCCTTTTTTCCCAACAGGGGCTGTTTTTGGTTACACAAAGAACTTTTCAGTGAGCAGTGCTTAAACTATTTGTTTTGCTTGTTTGAAGAACCAAAGTAATCCCAAGGCAATTCATATAGTTTTATTTAGTAGCAGATTCATATTATTAGTTCAATTTGATTTGCTCATCCACTAATAAGATGTGGGGTTTGGGGGAACACCTCATATTAAAAATTGCATATTTTGTCATACTTTTTTTTCATCTGACAGTATGTAAAATGTTACATTTCCTTGTGAGATTGTGCTTTGGCTAGAATGACCTTAAAATAAATATAAAAAATATGATGTGTAAGGTTTTTTATGGAACCTTCAATGCCAATAAAACCTTTTTAGAATTATTCAATCATTGTACAATGTCACAATAAAATACATAGTGCTATGTTATTCCGAAGAGCATAGAATACACAAGACATGTCACTCGTATCTTTTTGAATGGGGAAAAGTGTAACGGTCAATAAGGTGAATAAATCCCGCCTTCTAGTACAGGAGCCAATCATCAATCGCTATATGGCGATTAAATCCCACCTTCTAGTACAAGAGCCAATCATCAATTGCTATATACTGACCAGGTGTGAGTTTCTGCAGATTTTGTGTGATTTGGATGTTTAGAAATGAAACTAAAGGGACAGTTGTTGTTTAATTTTATTGGTGATTCCTAATATGAAATTAAACCGTAAGCTTGGCATGCAGTTTTGGAGAATTTGATTCAGACAGAAGGCCCGAGAGGTGTTTTGAAGATGGCCGCAGAGTGAAATGACTTGCCTTAAAGGGGCTTTGGTTATTCCCTAATGCCTGAAAATAGAACATGTATAAGATATATTCTTAACAAAATCTTTTTCTCTTTTTGACTGTAACTTTCCAACATGGACAGTGCCTCACATAATCCAAATTGTAGCAGGTTTACTGCAAGCTGTTTTAGCATTTAATCTGTAAACCATATTTATGATACTGGAATATTTGGATATTAGTTCCCTTTTCAATATATACTGGTACCTTTTTAAAAGATACTTATTTGTTAGATATTGATTTTTTTTTTATTATTATTATCAGTAGTGCTTACTTTTTATTAGTACCTCTTAAATAGAATAAGGATCCTTACACTGTAAACCCTAATAAGCTGAGACTACTCAAATGATTCAAGGAAAGTGAGTCGCTCTGTTCATTTGAGTAATGGGAAATTGACAACTCAATTAATTGAGTTGACCAAATGTAGTCTCTTCATTGATTTAACTTAAATATTTAAGTACAGATAACTTAAATGTTTAATTACTCATAACTTAAAGGGCACCTATGGTGAAAAATCTACTTTTCAAGCTGTTTGGACAGACATATGTGTTGGTATAGTGTATAGATCGTCATATTGGGGTGATATAAACACACTCAGTCCTTTTTTTTCAATTTAACAACATAAAAACGCGTGACCAATTGGAGCAGTTTTGAGATCGACCGCAACTTGACGTTGGAGTGCGGTTCCCCCGCCCACCAATACTGATTGACAGGTGTGCATTACCATATCCTCAGTATTTTGTTTCACGTCTGCTATTTTTGGTGTGTGAGTCAAAGCGACGTCACCAAAGAAACACCCTTGCTCTATTTTTATATGTAAGGCTCATTGGGCTCAACATTCACCACGTTATCGCTCTCCTCACTGCCAGTGTTTGTGAGTTTTGGTGAATTTGCATACATGTGTACTTTTCATTGTGTCTTCCTTAAACTTCAGCCGTTTGCATTTCCCGCGGTCACAGAAGCTCCCTGTCATCTTAACTAGGAGCAGCTGGAAAGTGCGAGCGCGTTGCCTCACGTGCGCGTCCCTCCATTGGAAATAACGAACTAATGACGTGCAGCGCCATGCATTTCGCGTTGTCGCAGATGAAAGTGAGAACCGGGGGGTTTGCTCACTATTCTGCCGCCTAGGTCCCCTCTATGGACACGCTGGCCCTGCTCAGGACAGGAGTGTTATCTGAATCGTTTTATTTTAAATAACATGCGAATGTGCGCGTCTGGTGTACCGCGTCGTGGCTCTGAGCGACGCATGTATGACGCCCTTTAGTTATAGCCTCAACACCAGAAGCGCCACTCGGCGACAAGCAGCGTCGCATCACGCAGCAGCATTCATTTCTGAATTCTAAACATATGTTTCTATCAGGTGAAACACACCGGTGGTGCAAGTGTGCGATACTTTCAACTGTCATGTGGGCGCCGTGTCGCGGTGCATCCGGTGTGTGATGCTCTTCAGTCAAAGTTAATTCAGTGTGCTTGGTTATTAGTCTCGTGTAGGCTACAAGCTCGGCGGTGTAGGCTACAAGCACACAGTTGGCTGTAAAACTATACAAAGACACAAATGATTTTGTACTCTCTGGTTGGTCTGTGTCTGAGTCGTACATGTACAGCTGAATGCTGGTCCTCTCACTCATGTTGCTTCTTTCTGTCTGCCTGTCTATTGCAATACACAAATCGAGGAGCTCATGGCTCCACCCCTTGTTAAGTTGGGCGGGAAGTCAAAACTAATTTTCATGTGAAGCAACACCTAAAACAGCAAACAGCAAACTGTGTACTCCAAAATGACACTTTTTAACACATAATAAAAAAATCTGAATTGTGTTTTGAACTGAACCTAAACTGGCACACTCAGAAAAAACATAATATTAATATTACATCTTAAAAAGGGGTAAAATAGGTGCCCTTTAAATGTTTAAGTACAGATAACTTAAATGTTTAATTACTCATAACTTAAATGTTTAAGTACAGATAACTTAAATGTTTAATTACTCATAACTTAAATGTTTAAGTACAGATAACTTAAATGTTTAAGTACAGATAACTAAATGTTTAATTACTCATAACTTAAATGTTTAATTAACTATAACTTAATTGTTTAATTACTCATAACGTAAATGTTTAAGTACAGATAACTTAAATGTTTAATTACTCATAACTTAAATATTTAATTACTCATAACTTAAAAGTTTAAGTACAGATAACTTAAATGATTAAGTGCAGATAACTTAAATGTTTAATTACACATAACTTAAATGTTTAAGTACAGATAACTTAAATGTTTAAGTACAGATAGCTTGAATGTTTAAGTACAGATAACTTAAATTGGCTAATAGACTAAACTTCCAAATTGTTCAGCTTTTATATTCTTTACTTGCTTACTCCTAAGGCCATTTATATCTAAGTTGATATTTAGCCACACCATGTTGGTGACACCTAATTTTTACAAGGTGGGTCGTTAACCCAACGCTCAACCCCAAACCTCGAGGACCAGGACATACACACATACTCTACGAACAATTTAGCTTACCCAATTCACCTATAGCGCATGTCTTTGGACTTGTGGGGGAAACCGGAGCACCCGGAGGAAACCCACACCAACACAGGGAGAACATGAAAACTCCTGACCCAGCCAGGACTTGAACCAGTGACCTTCTTGCTGTGAGGCGACAGCGCTACCGACTGTGCCACTGTGTCGCCCCCTGCGTGTATATCAATTAAAAAAATGATATAAGCATTTAAATATCTACTTGCTAATTTAACTTTTCTCTTTCGTCAGATGGGTTCAGGTAGTGCCTCTGTCCTGCTGCACTTCAGCAAAATTCAGCATTACAAGCAAAATGACCATCTTGTGTCATAGCATATATCGATCAATCAGCACAGTTGTCAAGGCAGAATTTCATTTTAAACAGAGACATGGTGAATCATTTAAAGAAATTTAAATGTTAAGTTTAGAGAACTTAAAATAATAATTAAAAAAATGTTGCTGCCTCTTGAAGTTAAACACACCTGTTTAAGTTTTGGTGCCAAAACTTGGTATTTTAAGTAATGTCAAGTTATATTAACTTAATATATTTAGTAATGACAAATGCAGGGTTTACAGTGTAGCAACCAGCATTTTTCTAAATATCTCCTTTTGTGTTCAATAACAAAAGAAAGAAACTGAGGTATGTTTTGAACAAGTGAAAAGTGTGTAAATGTTTTTTGGTGAACTATCCTTTTAATACCATGATGAGCATCCAATAATACATAGTAGCAAAAAAAGTACTACCTAGTGAAAAACTGCTAGTTTATAAATAAACGTATTAGTCCCAATTGGATAGAATAGTTGATATCTCAAAGTCAGGTCCTCACGACAATGGCTAAAATGTGACATTTTAAGTATCTAATGAATAATTAATTAACTATAATAATTAATTATAACCTATTAATTAATTATACCCTATTTATTATATACTAATTATTAATATTAACTTAGCTACAAGCACATATTTATCAGACATTAATAGGTTTTTGTAATCCCAGTTGCTTTTTTACCCATACTATGTCATACCCCGAATGCACTGCTGAGTTCAGATGAAAGTCTTATACATTTTTGAATTAGTAGCCTACTAGTATCTAACATGTACTAGTCTCTGTTGAACAGATTCTAGTGGTTAATTATGAAGTTCAAGCATGTGAGATAATACATGTGAGTTAATAACAGTTTTTCTCAGTCGCTTTGGTACATTTCTCACAACACTATTTACATTTGCACAACAGTTAATGCATTTCTCAAAACAATTAGTCATTTGTGCACATCATAGTACCAGTTTCTCATTCCTTCCAGCAAATTGCAAATGCTTTTGGACATGCATCAATTGCTTTCATACAACTCTCTGCTGTTTGTAACATTATCATTTGCTTGTCATGTCAGTCAAAATTAACTAAACTTGTGGATGCTGAATAGTCATTCTATATAAAACTAATAGTCCTCATTTCATTACTTGAGTCATTACATACAAAAATGTTGAACTAGTTGTCAAAATCTGTCAAGCTCATTTTATTTACAGTTTTTCTCAGTCGCTTTGGTGCATTTCTCACAACACTATTTACATTTGCACAACAGTAAATGCATTTCTCTAAACAATTAGGAAGCCATTTGACTATCTTGTTCATAAACAATGGTGGCATGACTTTTCATTTTGATCACACTGACACTTTCATTGACATGAATACTTGCTTTTGAGGAATGGGATATTCATTTTGAGCAAGTGACACGCTTTTGCAGGTTATCAACTAGGTTTTGCAGTTTGCACTAATTGTTTTGAGAAATGCATTAACTGTTGTGCAAATGTAAATAGTGTTGTGAGAAATGAACCAAAGTGACTGAGAAAAACTGTAATATAGAGCAGGAGTGTCCAAACTCTGTCCTGGAGGACCGGTGTCCTGCATAGTTTAGCTCCAACTTCCTTCAACACACCTGCCTGGAAGTGTTTGCACACCGTTTTTGTGAACCATTAGCTGGTTCAGGGGTGTTTAATTGGGGTTGGAACTAAAATATGCAGAATAATAGAGTTTGGGCACCCCTGGTATAAAGTATCTGATAAAGTATTCAAATAGTTTCTTAAAGTATCTAATAAATAAGTAGATTCTAATAAAAGCTGCTACTCTCTAAAAGAATGTTAGTAGTTTCTATAATGATTGTTAAATTATATACAATATAATTAGTATTACATAACAGTCAAAGCTGAATAGTTGATATTTCAGTGAAAGATTTTCAGAGAAGTCAATTAGTTATTATTATAGTTAATGCTAATAGCTATATATTTACCAGGTATTATTATTTACAATGTATAAGTAGCAGTATACAGTATATAGGCTTATCTATTAAATAAGAACTAGTATATAATAAATAAATACTGGAATTTAATGAATATCCAAGCATTAGTAACAAAAAAATAATACTAATATCTAATCAGTAAGACTAAACGACTTAATGGAAAAGATATTTGTATGTACAAATGTAAAGTGAGTCTTGTTAACTACAGTATGGTTTTACCCATACTTTGGTATTGGTTTTCTGCTTTTAATTGAGGAGTGAGAGCACATAAACCCGGAGCAGTGGGCAGCTATTGAGTGCCCACCCAGGGAGCAATTAGGGTTTAGGTGCTTTGCTCAAGGGCACCTCAGCTGGGTATCGATGGTTCAATTTTTATCGAGACTGAAAATCGGACCAGCAACCTTTGCAGTCAACTCACTAACCATTAGATTGCAACTGCCCCATCTAAAAATGGATAGTGAAATCTAAATTTACTTTCATAAAGATTCAATTGTAGGGGTGGCGCAGTGGGTAGCGATGCTGCTTCACAACAAGAAGGTAACTGGTTCGTGCCTTGGCTGGGTCCATTGACATTTCAGTGTGGAGTTTGCATGTTCGCCCCATGTTTGCGTGGGTTTCCTCCGGGTGCTCCAGTTTCCCCCTACAAGTCCAAAGACATGCGCTTTGGGTGATTTGGGTAAGCTAAATTGTCGGTAGTGTATGTGTGTGAATGAGAGTGTATGGGTGTTTCCCAGTGATGGGTTGCAGCTGGAAGGGCATCCGCTGTGTAGAGCATATGCTGGATAAGTTGGCGGTTCATTTCGATGCAGTGACCCTGGATTAATAAAGAAACAAAGCCGAAACGACAATGAATAAATAATGATTAAATTGTAATCTCAAATGTCAAGTATAACAAAAATTTCTTAAGTACAATTTCAATATTTACTAATGTACTTAATGTGTGGAGAGATTTAAATATAAGTATTCATTTACTTATAATATTTACAGTAGATGTTTCTTTTTTATAATTATTTATTAAGGGTTGGTTTTCACCTTTATTGACAGGACAGTGGATATTTACAGACAGGAAAGTATGGGGAGCAGAGAGAGGGCAAGGATCGGCAAAGGACATCGAGCCGGGAATCAAACTCAGGTCGCCGCAAGCACCTGGGTGCTATATGTCGACGCACTAACCACTAGGCTATTGGCGCCGACTGTAGATGTTTTTTTTAAATCAAAGTTTTGATTCTGCATTTTTGGCAGAAGCCCTTTAAGAAACAATCTTTCTTTTATGGATACAAGGCCACGCTGGTCTTTTAAAAAGAAGTTTAGGTTGATGCAGAGTTTGCCTGATGACATCTCTTTCTCTCAGCTGTAGATCTGTGCTTCACGTGTGCGTGCGAGCGACGTATATGTCTGCTTAAAGAGGCAGCCCAGAAATTCTAATTGAAATTTGTTTACAGACAATTTGAGATACCTGTCATAACTGAGTTATTTGTCAGTCCGTCAATATTTAATTGGATGAAAATATTTTAGTTTTATGCCTAATCTAGAATATAAAAATACACATAAATACATTTAGATCATTTACCTTAATCATTACTATTTGAATGTGACAACCAGCACAACAAAAAATGTTTCTGAAGACAATCACCTACTGCACATTTAAGTAAATTCTAAGCGAAAAGTATTGACTTAGTCAGCATATTGGAGAATGCTCACAAAAATGTCACATCCATTTGTTATGACTTGATGAACTAAGTAAGTGAAAATGCTGCAGAAAAAAAATCTACTTACAGTATTTGTAACTAATAAGATTTACTTATGAAAGGAATGTTTCTTTAAAAAAAAGAATGTAACCTTGTTTGATTAATTTTAAATAAATCTAGATTGAGAGTGAAAGATAATCAATTAACGTTTTCTCAATTTATTTAGCAGTTTTATATAAACATTAAGCAAATTTGACATGATGTTAGCAAAATAATTCGACTTGATATTCGATTAGTAAAAAATACTTGAATTTGATTTGTGCAAAATATTTCAAGAATTTTACCAAGTAAATCTTAAAATAGTTTTTTTCAATGTAGTAGTATGACAATAGATAGTAGTGTTTTACTAGATTAAATGTAAAACAGTAAAAGTGCATGCGCACTGATTTCTCTTAATAATGAACCAGCAGGTGGAAGCATGATATACATAGTTTTAGTTTTATTTTAAAAAGAAGACATGACATTCAAGCCTTGATGCCCACCTGACTTACAGAGATTGCTCAAAAGTGGTCCATCAAGAAAAGGCTCATTCTGAAAATGTAGCCCTATATACATTTCTGGAGATTGCAAATTATGTAGCCATTCGTATGGCTGCATTTCATCTTTAAAATGAACAATATGGGGCAGTATGATGTCGTTATTTTTGCGCTTACCAGCTGACACCTACAGTACCTCCGTATGGATGTTTTTCCCACTATTATTGGTTTCTCCACTGGCTCGCCATGTATGTTGGGGGACTTAAGACACAGAGTAGCTGACCACTATACCGGGGTTTGAGTCCAGTAAAGAAATGTTCCAGAAAGCGGGTAAGACAGCAACAAAAGCCAAAAAATAAAACAAACAAGTAAATAACAGGGTGAAAACGTGGTAAAATCTAAAAAAGTTGTAAAAATCAGGCGAGGGCTTTTCTTTTTCTGGATTGCTTTTTAAAACTTTCGGTTGGGTTTAGGGAAGTGGGTGGGTGGGTCAATCAGTTCTTTTGAAAACTCTATTGGTTGGGTTTAGGGAAGGAGGAGTCGATCGGTCTGTCAGTCAGTCAGTCAGTCAACAGCGGCCGCTGGTGTATTTACGCAAGAACAGCAGGTGCAAATGGAAATTTGAGATCTCAAAAAGCATACACAGCGGCGTCTGGTGGTTTTGTGAAAACAAAAACTTCAAAAAAAAACATAGCTCCTGGGACCTATTTGGCGCTCTACAGAAAGGTATATAGTGGTACGTTTTCAGAAAAAGTCCCCGCTTTTAATGCATCCAACATAAATCAACTATCCTCTTACAGCCACTACAAGCAGAGGCTGACATTCTTCCTCTGAGAACATGTCTGGCACTGAACCTCGCAGCACCAGTGAAAGCGACACTCGCAGTTTTCCTCCTCTTCCACTGTATAATCGGCAAATCCGTTCCCACAGCACAGACTGTCACAGCCGCCCGGCCCCATCTCTGTCCTGTTACAAACACGACCCCCTGTGCCCTCTGTGCCACTCCTGTGATTGGCCTTGCAGAAGTCAGGTGACTCTGCTGAATAGATCAGGACATTGGTATCGAGGAGGGGAGCATCCGGATCGATGGATACCAGCGATTTCCCATCATTGCCACCCATCACGCGGACGGCCGTGTGGAAGCTCTGCATGAGCTGATCACCAACCTGACGGAAGAGCGGCATCTTCCTCCAGCAGCTGCGGAGAGTGCAGGACCCAGAAAGACCGTGGCATTTACACTCCGTCCTCATCTGTATCTGGATGGCCTGATCAAAAAGGAAGACAATAACGATGTTTTTTTTTTCTGACCCGCTTTATTGCATTTTATCTCTTAAAACTAAGATTTGAAAGGATGAAGTGTGCTTGTACATCTGTTGATTGTCAAGTCAATCAGATTTACAGTTTAAATAATTAGCCCCCCTGAATTATTAGCCCCCTCTTTATTTTTCCCCCAATTTCTGTTTAACAAAAAGATTTTTTTCAACACATTTCTAAACATAATATTTTAATAACCAAATTTTAATAACTTTAAGATCTAATTTCTAACTTTAAAATCTAAACGATTTTATTCTAGCTGGAATAAAACAAATCAGACTTTCTCTAGAAGAAAAAATAGTATGGGAAATACTGTGAAAAATTCCTTGCTCTTGTAAACATCATTTGGGAAATATTTGAAAAGAAAAAAATTTACAGAAGGGTGAATAATTCTGTATATCAACTGTATATAATACAACTTTATTCATGTATACATGTATTCATTACTTTACTTAAAGGGGCCATATAATGAAAAACTGAATATACCCAGGCATAGCTGGATAATAAGAGTTAAGTACATGGAAATGGTATACTGTAAGCCTCAAACACCATAATTTTCAGGTTCTCATGTAAATCCGGTGAGTGTAAAATCCATCGAAAAAAATGGAACAATCAGAACCTTACACAAACTTTTACACACAAGATCATTAATATGAATTAATAAGCTTATATTAAGATTACTTACTATGCATGTGGGACTCTTATTTTGAAAAACAAAATAAGTCAGAAATCGCCTAATACTTAGTAGGTACTGCATTTGAATTTAAATTTACTACATGACCATTAGAAAAGTATGTTCTATAGAGTATGAACATGAGTAGTATGAATGGAACTCGGATGTACTACATCTGAGTTGCATCGCTTCACTCCCATTCATGAATTCTTTTGTGGGGCACCATAAGATAGCATAGTGTGCATCGAATGCACACTTCAGAATCCAACGCAATCTCACAGCAATTCGTAACTTTTTGATTTAGTGGCTAATTTGTATGAATTCATATGAGTTAATTTGTACAAATTAGTATGATATGCTCATCACCCAATGACGGTTGGGGTTAGGGGTGGGGTTAGGTGCCACGCCTCCTTTTTAAAATCGTACATTTTCGTACGACTAAACTCGTACAAATTAGCCACTAAACTGACAAAACGTAAAATACTTACATTTCCTCGTGAGATCAGGCTTGCAGAATCTCACCGGAAGTAGTAGGTCATTCTGGTACTTCTCTATTTTTTAAACTCGGACATACTACCGGCCTCGCATACTGTTTTTAATGTACTATATAGTATAGAAGTATGTGATTTTGGATGTAGCATGTCTTTGCTAAGACAGACACCAAAAAGCTTAAAATCACCAAGAGGCGACACTCAATAGAACGTTCCGTTGCAAGAACAGCGCCCAGCAACAGCCTTGCGATTCCGCCATTTTGGAGTGAAAGTGATCTGCCATCCATTGGATCTTATTGATGACAAGCAGCTGCTTTGTTTTTTATTTATTTATTTTTTTTTTTAAAAAGCGCATTAAAGCTGAGATACAATCTGAAAGACGACAATACAACACTTACTATCAAAGACTGGTGATTATCAGCACTTTTAATAGTTTATTTTACAGACTAGTTTAATACTATAACCATATTTGTTTTCTTGAAAGGATCACTTTTAGGTGAAATTACTTGAAATGACTTTAATTTAATAGTTTATGCTGAAGGATTCGGATTTCTACCATCCCATCCGGTCCCATCCATCTCAGCATGGACGTTTATCCTTTCCTCATCATCCTATTTCTGATTATTTTCATTAAATATAACTAATTGATTATTTAAATGAGTATTTAACTTTAAATTGATTTTAACTAATGAATAAGTTAAATACACTGCTTTATGTAAGAATGTTCAGCCTGTCTCTTTGAAACAGAGGTCACGGAGACCTTGAGTGGAAATGAAGGACTGAGGACTGGAAACAACTTCTATTGTTTCTATTGTTATTTCTATGAGTTAATTCTATCTTAAATGTCTTTGGTGATTTTGCTATTTTTACGGTTAATTCTTTTAAAGTGATTCTACTTTTTTATTTAAGATACTTGAGTAGTGAGAATTTAACTGTCTGAATGTAGATTATACCGGGTTTTAACTAGTTTTGATAAAGACGGCTGAGAGTACACTCAGCCTTGGGTAAAAAACAGATTGTACTTTAAGTGTGTGTGCTCTATTTGATTGTAGATCATTTTCACAGGTCTGGAATTAGCTCTAAACAGTCTAGTGGATGTCTGAAGTTTATGCTTAAGATATTGTTCAGAATTGTACGCACGCACCCACGTGGAAATTTCTAAGTATATCTATATGTATGACGCAGATAATGACGTTATGTGAGAGTATAATTGTTATTGATTTGTGATTGTAAGCAAGAGCGGCCTAGGAACTCATTGCGAGTGTTGAAGCTGGCTTCTGCTGATGAAACTGCAAACTATCTTCAGTAAACTTTATTTATTTATTATAATCTCTGACTCTGGCTCTTCTTCATCTGACAGACTGGTCATTCTTTGGGTTAAAACTGTAAATTACTCCTACAACGCACTGGCGTAATACATATTAATACTGACATGTTAAATTAAATTAACATGACTTTCAAAATTTGTTGATAACAGATTAACAGTACTTTTTGTGGCAGTTTTTTCCAGTGTTGTTTGTTAAAGAAAGACTAATACAGTTTTTACAGTATGTTAAAAGCCACTTTGTCCAAAATGACTGAATTCTGACACATAAATTCATCATTATTATTCATATTCATGTATTTTAATGCTGTCATTAAAAGCCATGGAAGCCATACAAACTAGATAAAACAGTTTTTGTTGTGGGGTATACTCATTTTGTATCACTAATTTAAGTAAAGCTAAAAAATAAAATAGTAGTCTAAGTTTTTTGTTAACCTTACTTTCATGTTCTAAGTAAAAAGATACCAGATACCAGATATGGTAAACTTAAGTCTTGTCCACATTTTGGAAATGTCTGTTTTCATTGAGATATTGTTTAAAATGTTACTCATTTGTGTACTCATTTATGCTGAGTGCATATATGATATTTAAACTTTTATTTAACTCAATATTGTAATTCATTCTGTCTAAAGTTAGTTATTCGTGCTGCTGTTCTATTGGAATTTTCATTCCAAAATGGCCACTAGTGGCATCTAGTGGCTGTTGCCTCTTGGTGATTCTATGCTCTTTGCAGACACTCAGCTAGCCATCAGTTCACAGCGTGCAAAGTGCTAAATGGGAGATATATGGATTAAAAAATGTATTCAACGCCACCAGGAAGAGGCATACGGTCTGTTTTTGTCTCCCCACCCCCCTCCGCTCTTCACTTTGGCCTGACCTTCAGTAACTTTTCCCAGGTGAAAATGCTGTCCCAGTCCACCCCTGCTCTCAAGACATCTCATCATTGAATTTCTTTGATGATTATAATTCTTTAATATCTGCATGCATTTCAAAGCTTTGTCAGTGATATGCTATTTTCAGAACACACAACTGAATCACACAAAGCTAGCAGTCAGATGATGCATGGTTCATGACTATTAAATTAAATCGATCTTTAAAGTCTTTAATTGCATATAAACCATCAAACAAAAAAGGTGCTTACAGTCCATATATCACTTCAGTTGGGTATAGGAAAAGCTTAGCACAGACTGTAATGATACACTCACTCTCTCTGATTTATCAGGGGTCACCATAGCAGTTTGAACTGCCAATTTGTAATGAAGCATTCATTGCAATCAAAAAAGTATGACACTACAAAATAATAATTATAAAACAATTCATAACAATAATAATATTTTTTATAAATAGTCATACAACTTTATAAAATTAAAAAATATATAAATGAATACTTATAAATTATTATTATTATTTATCAAGATGAATCACATCCAAAATAAAAGTTTGTTTTGACATAATTTGTGTGTGTGCTGTATATATTTATTATGTTTATGTAAATACACAAAGACATGCAAATATTTTGAAAATGTTGATTTATAATTCTATAAAATTTATGTTTATATGATACAAATTATATATAAATATATATAGTATAAGCATGGTGGCGCAGTTGATAGCACGTTGACCTCACAGCAAGAAGGTCGCTGGTTCGAGCATCGGCTGGGTGGTATTTGCAGGTTCTCCCCGTGTTCTTGTGGGTTTCCTTCGGGTGCTCTGGTTTCCCCCACAAGTCCAAAGACATGTGGTATAGGTGAATTGGGTAGGCTAAATTCTCTGTAGTGTATGTGTGTGAATGAGTGTGTATGGATGTTTTCCAGTGATGGGTTGCAGCTGGAAGAGCATCCACTGCATAAAACATATGCTGGATAAGTTGGCGGTTCATTCCGCTGTGGTGACCCCATATTAATAAAGGGACAAAGCCGAAAGGAAAATGAATGAATGAATAAATATCTATGGAACAAAAATGTTTTATATCGTTTTGTTTCTATGTGTGTGTGTGTGTGTGTGTGTGTGTGTGTGTGT
>CAIGQZ010000461.1:3103857-3123787 GCA_903798205.1 Danio tinwini
TTTTTTTTCTCTCTCTCTCTCTCTCTCAATAGGAACCTCTCAGCATCTCAGACTGAAAACCTAATATGTCTGGGAATTTAAATTGAATATAGCTGAATTATTCGACAACAAATGGGGCATAAAACAACATAAACACATTTACAATTATCCATTGTCAAATTCTCAACAAAATTACACTCGTCGAAGTTAGAGCATGTTAGACTAGAGGTTTTTAGTTTTAAAGATATTTGACTGACTGAATATTTTTACTGAATTAATTGTAGAATTGTTGAGTCAATAGAACAAAAAAAACGTCAATCAAAGAAATGTTTTTGCATATTTTCAGTAATAACCAACTTTATTGTTCAATGAAAAATATAGTTGCTTGCTATTTGAATCAAATTAGATTTACAAACATTCTACTTGCATTACATTACACATAAATTAAAACCATGCTAAATCGAGCACACCAAAAATATTGAAACTTGTTTAACTTATCCATAAGAATATAAAGCAGGCTAACCCAAAAACATATGTTGTTATAACATAACATAACATGCATTTAATCAAAATCCTTTAACCCAATTTAACTACAAACTGTAACCTTCAATAATTATCAGTTTAAATGGACCCAGTTTGCTCTTGGTATCATGACTGAAGCCCATATTAAAAAGCTCTGTGTCAGTCTGGCTTTTTAACAAATTTGGGTGTGTTGAGGAGGCAGAAGAAGCTTGTGTGATCATGTGATTTGGGCTTTCTGAAGGGGGCGGTGCATAGTAGCATTATTTAGTAAACTCCTGCCATACATTCCTTGAGTTTATCCCAGAGACAGTAAACAGCCTCACTGTTCAGATGAAAACTGGGAGCTGTGAATGAACAATGCCTGGCTCTGAGCCTTCAACATGATGATGGCGAACTGTGAATAACAAAACTGTTGGCCTGGACGGTCATTTCCGTCCACCCGGAAAGCTCTTTGACCTTCAAATCTACCCCTATTTTTACCACTGTACATTTTTCTTTTGGAAAACTGGATTTCATAAAGTAGCCTACAATTTTTAAGCGGGTCCACTCCACCCTAAACTGGATCTGATCATTCTAAATACAATCTGATGTAATATTTAAAATGATTATACTTCGAAGACATTTTCAGTGTCACATTATTGGTTTAATGCAATACTGCAAAATATAAACACAGTAAAAATACTGGGTTCCACACAATTCCTTCATGTTGTCCAAACACAAATTGATTAAATTAACTTAATTGTTTGACAAATTTAAGTGGATTGATTTTTAGAAAATTAAGTTGTTGTTGTTGTTTTAAATAAGTAGTTTGAATTCATGAAGTCATTTTTTGAGTGCACGTCTTTACAAGTAACCCTTAATTTGTCATCAAATGTAATTTCTGGGGTCATTCTAGTGCATTCAGGATAATGAATTACTGCCACCTAGTGGATGTATAAAACTAACACATACTGTAATAAGTTCGTTGTGCAGGAAGAAGACAGGGTCGGCGATATCTGGTAAGCACAATTCTTTATTAATATTTTTGTTGTGCTGGATATCCCAGTCTGGGTGTGTGTGTGTGTGCAGGCTTGTCTCTCCTCTCTCCCGGCTGTTCCTTCTCCTCCCCTTGTGAAGGTGTCTCTCCAGCCCAATCACTAGAAAATACAGGTGTTACTGATTACTTATGATTGGACCACTGACCAGCCGCCGGTGTCTACGCTTGCTCTCCCCCCTTTTTGGGTGTTCGATCACGCCTTCCCCACCACACATACTTCCAAAAAATATTTTTACATGTAATACATTGGATAAAATAATTTTTAAATAACAGTCACAATATTTTATACTTAAACAACAACATTATGGAACCTTATCTTTGCTTAATAAAGTGATGTGGAAAATTTAACTTTTTATTTACTTTATCTATCCATCAAAAATCTGCAGATTCTTTTTCTGTTATTATATGGATTTATTTTATGAAAATCAGCCATGGTTTTAGTTTTAACCCTTTAACTGCCTGCTCTACCTAATG
This sequence comes from Danio tinwini, assembly GCA_903798205.1. NCBI lineage: Eukaryota > Metazoa > Chordata > Actinopteri > Cypriniformes > Danionidae > Danio > Danio tinwini. The sequence continues at coordinate 3,105,869 of CAIGQZ010000461.1, forward strand.
GTTGACCATATTTTGACTGTTTTAAATAATGACTGCTAAAGGATTTAAAGAATGACTATTTTTATTAATAGTTTACACTAAACAGCATTGTTGGTTTACAAAAAAAAAATCTAACAAACTTAATCCTATTGCACTCCTACACTTGATTTTGGTTTTATTGTAAAAAAACAAACAAACAAAAAAACAAGGGTTACACTTTATTTTGACGGTCCGTTTGTTGAATTTAAATTACATTGCAACTAATTATCATTAGATTATAAGTAGACTGTTAGGTTAGGGTTGGGGTTAGGGTTAGTGTAAGTTGACAGGAACTTGCAAAGTTTCTTATAGTCAGTTAAATGTCTGTTGAAGGACTGTTAAATGTCAGTGTCAACAGATATTAAGCAGACAGTCTACTAATACTCAAATGGACCATCAAAATAAAGTGTTACCAAAACAAGAAAGTTTTCAAAACAAGAAAGAAATAAACATGATTTAGTATTCAAAAATGTTTTATTTTAATTATGGTTTTAAATAAATTGGTTTTACACTTTATATTTTTATATTTTTCATAGTGTAAAGTATGTATTAATTCCGGTACTTTTACCATAAACTGACATATCAACCATTTGGTAGAGGTTGATATTTTAGAAATTATGGGATATGTTAAAGCATTGAGTGTGTTAACTAGCAACATTAGGAGTTAAAGGCATTTAAAGGGTTAAAAATATATGTTTTTATTTTCATGGTGACCACAGATTAACCACCATAGTTTAACCTTATAATTTGTGTATTAGATCTGTTATAACCTACATATGGTAATCATTTTATGCCTAAAATATGGCTTCTACACTTTTATTATTGTGAAAGCATGTTCATTTTGTAATTAACATTATTAGATTAAAGGCATTGTTGAAAAAGACAAAACTATTAGGTTCACCCACAGAATGACATCAGTTATAATACTTCCAAAGATTGCTACTTATTAGAGACACTTCAAAAACAATTATTGCAGTATAAACTCAAAATAATAATTACCCATAGGAGAAAACTTGCTCTGCTTCATCCACAAACATACAAACCCTCCTGTCAGAAAATTCACTGTTTTAACTGTATCACACACAAAGAGATTTTCATTTTCTTCTGTAACAGCAGAGGGACAGAATGTGTCCAGCACAGCTCCTCAGAGATCTCCTTCAGCTGGAGCTGCCCGCAGGCGTGTGCTATACAAGGAACAGATGTGATGCTCCGGGGAGAACAGAATGACAGTAAAAGACACATTTGAGCTGTGCTTTTGAGTATATTGCACCATATATGTGCACACTTAAAGTCTGAGAGTACTATAGTTATTTGCCCGTGTATAGATGATTTATGGGAACAACTGTTGTGTGCATAACACATGAGTCACTTTGTGTGTATGTGTGAAACAATGCTTACATGGAAAACCTTTAACATCTGCGTAACTTTTTCATTAAATGACAATTGTAGTTGGAAAAATGGTCTTTAGTTTATGAAAATATCTTGATTCTTTGAGAAAAAAAAAGTTATTTGAAGAACTTTTCAGTGTTCTTTGGGAGCCAATAACTGTTCTTCTTGAACAGTTAACTGTTTTAGTTATTCCTAGAACTGTGAAATAATATTTGGTTGTCATTCAAAGAAACAATTAACTTATTCTTATTCCTGTGCTTATTAAAATATACGCTGCCAAAAAGTTAAGTTAACTCAAACCGTTTGAGGAAACCGATTGCAACAAACAATTTAAGTTCAAAAACTAATCCTAATGAGTACTGTGAACTTAATCCATCTGAGTAAATGAAGCAATTTGAGCACAGTAAAACCCAATAAATGAAGAGAACTCAAACCAACTGAGTACTGTAAAACCCAATAAGTTAAAGCAACTTTAACCGTTTAAGGAAACAGATTGCTACAAACCATTTGAGTTAAAAAAAACAACTAATCTATATGAGTACTGTGAACTTACTCCATTTAAGCTGAAGTAATGAGGTATTTAATTAACTTATTATACTTCAACACTGAGTTCAAAACTTTTTTAAATGAGTAGAATTAACTTTTTAGTAAATTTTGAGTTAATTACACTTATTTCATTTGATAAATTAGACTGTTGGGTTTTACAGTGTATAAATAAATGAGTGATCATAAAGGATTGTATTATATTATTAAACTATTCTGCTGACAAATGGGTGAATCTGATGGTAAATAAATAAATTAATAAAAATGAAACTGATAATATTTATAATAATGCTGAAATCAATAATATTTATAAGAATGTTATTTATAGGAATAAAAAGAAATGTAAATCTGTGTAAAATTTCATTGTTTTGATTATTTAAAAAAAAAACTTTTCTTTTCTCATAGATAAACTTAAACTTTTTTTTTTTGCTGCAGCAAAATTAATTTTACTAAAATGCTCAAATGCAAAATTATCTTTTTATTTAACTTTTTATTGCAGAGAGATACAATTCACAGCGTCAGTAGTCAATTTTACAGCTTTTCCAGTTAAAATTACCCAGTCAGGGATCAAAGAGAAAACACAAATTTCTTCATTGTGACAGCAACAGAACAACATATCCTTTTGCCTTATTTTACATCATCCTTATCAAAATTATATACAGGAGAAAGAAAAAAAAAGGGGGGGGGGGTGAAAACAATATTAACAGTAAAAATAAATCTTAAAATGCTATAGAAAAAGGACATCAGGTTTAACTTCGAGTAATGTACTCAATCCATTTAGACCACAAGTCAACAAATATATCTTTTTGGTAATGCACACTGTATGTAATTTTCTCCATAATGAATATATTTTTCAGAACATCAATCAAATCTTGCATTTGTGGTGGATTATGTTTATACCAGCATCTAGTAATGGCTTTTTTACTTGAAGCAAGGATGACTCTACATTTGTTTTTCTTTCTAAGAAATCTATTGACAGCATACACAAATAAAGTACGTCAAAGCTGAAATCATTCATTCATTCATTTTCTTTTCGGCTTAGTCCCTTTATTAATCCAGGGTCGCCACAGCGGAATGAACCGCCAACTTATCCAGCATGTTTTTTACACAGCGAATGCCCTTCCAGCCGCAACCCATCTCTGGGAAACATCCATACACACTTATTCACACCGGACAATTTAGCCTACTCAATTCACCTGTACCGCATGTCTTTGGACTGTGGGGGAAACCGGAGCACCCGGAGAAAACCCACACGAACGCAGGGTGAACATTTAAAGTCCACACAGAAACGCCAACTGACCCAGTCGAAGCTCGAACCAGCGACCTTCTTGCTGTGAGGCAACAGCACTACCTACTGCGCCACTGCGTCGCCCCAAGCTGAAATCAATTGGAGGATTTAAGATATTTTCTAAAATGCTATGTATCCCTTTCTAATATTAGAACATCCCCAAAATATGCAAAAATAGTTGGCTTCTTGTGATCCACAATGCCTCCAACAATTTGAGTTGACATGAAATGACATTTTCTGTATTGGAGTAAGGAAAAGACGAATAATATTTCTCCAGCAAAATTCTCTCCAATACGAAGAACGGGAACTAGCCCATTTACATTTATATGGCCAATTCTCATTTGAGACGATGATACCACTTTCCTTCTCCCATCTTTCTTTAATGTACAGAGATCAATCTCCTTGTAGATTCATCAGTGATTTATATCATTTAGTTATAGTTTTTGACATTAAAATGCAGGCCGGTAGCCAGTATGGTGAAAGGGGTGGTTCTTTTTTCCTAAAATATGGACCTTTTTGCAGTTATTCCTCATTTTCTATTTAATTATGAGGTTTAAATACTTTTTAAGCTCTATTTTTTTTGCTGGATTAGCTTGTCAGATAGTTATCAACCACACTTTTTGATGTACCAAAACATTTCCTAAAGATTTAGAAGAAAAACATCTTCATTAGAAAAAAGAGGATGCTGTTCAAAAACTAGTCTATTGTCATTTATTAGGAAAACATGAACTGGCCAGCACCACAGTCTATGGTCAGCACATTCAACTTTCCTCAGTCACGCTGAAGCAACAGCCAAAAGAGGATTCCGCTTGGTCTTAAAGCTGTCTTCAATGGTTAATTTCACAATTTATTATGGCACAGCAGTCAAAATAGGACAAATAAGCTTGTGTATGGAATTAATTCTGGACCTTTGTCAGTGAGGGGTGGGTCTTTTGAACCACCCGAACACCCCCTGGCTACGTGCCTGAAATGTATCTTTTTTTTTTTTTAAAAGATGATTAATTTAAATAGTAATAAAAACTATAAAAGTATATTAAAGATGCTAAAAGGATAAAGATCATAAAATAATTGTAAATGCCATTGTTTGTCACAATAGTTGAAGTGACCCCCCCCCCACACACACACACACACATTTGTTATGTGTGCAAGTGTTTTACTTCTCATAGCAATACTTTTTATCACTTGCTTTTCGGTTTTAGAATAATCTCTCCATTTTAAAACGATTTTTTTGGTAAAGTGTGTAATTATCTATACTTATTCTATGTTTCTGCTTTTTCTTGTTTTATGCTCACACACACACACACACACACACACACACACACACACACACACACACACACACACACACACACACACACACACTTAAAAATACTTAAACTACTTGTTTAAAACAAGTTAAAACAACACAATTCTTAATTTTTTTGTGGTCAACTTAATAGTCATTCCACTTAAATTTGTAAAAACAATTAAGTTAACCTTATCAATTTGTGCTAGGACAATAGGAGTTGTGTGAAACCCTTTTTTTACAGCACATGCATAAATTCATAGCCTGATCCAGTATGATTATGATCGCCCTCTACTGAGACCTAAAAAGATCCTAAACTTTCCAAGTCTAAAAGCGTTTTCCTCGCTATATCCAAGGGCAAACGACCAAATTCGCTTTTACCCCTAAATTATAGCTGCAGCAGTTAATGACAGGTTTGCTGCGGTCACGCAGATGGCGCCTCCTCCCTCCAGTGCTCCGGCGAATGGCAGTAATCAGCGCTTCGGGATTTGCATTGACTGACGTCTGGTTTAAAGGCGGGGCGGAGTCTGAAGCGATGACACGTCAGAAGGCAACAGACAGTCACGTCTCTCTTTATAGATGTGAAGCAACGCGGTTCAGCTAACAGCATCTCCCCATTGTTTCGGAGACTGGAAGTATGAGGATTTCAATGCTAGTGTCCCTCATCCGACCGAGCGGGCCTATTATCGTGGGCATCTCTCTGGGATTCACCCTGAGCCTCCTGAGCGTCACCTGGGTGGATGAATCCTGCGACTCTGACTGGATGGGAGCCGCAGACGAGATGCTTATAGGGCAGCCTGGGAGCTCGAAAGGGGCCCGAAAACCCAGTTCCATATCGAGCGGCACCACCGACAACGGGAACGCCGAGGAGGGGTTTGAGCCACGAATAGTGCCGTATAACAAGCCTGTCCAAGATGGTCCTCCCAAAAAAGTTTTCAGGTGGGTGTAGCTTCACTAGGGATTCTATTCAGAGAGCATCATGACTGGAGACTGTTGGATCTGGACTATTTAAAGCAAGCAAGAATGGTTGAGATTAATTTTCAAGAACTTTTAATCCAAAATGGAAAATTCTGTCATCATTTACTCACCCTGTATACTTGTTTGTAACCTTTATGATTTTTTTTTCATTTTAAACACATTCAAAACAAGTATAAAGAAAGCTGGAAACCTGTAAGCATTGGCTTATTATTCTTTTTTTCCTATATGGAAGTCAGTGGTTACAGATTTTCACATTTCTTCAATGTTATCTTGTGTTTTTCAGTAGAAAATAACCCATAAAGCTTTGAAAGCACATGAAGGTGATTATAAATTATGATAAAAGTAAAATTTGAACTATCGCTTTAAGAAAAAGGTTCCATGAAGAACATCAATTTAACATCCATGGAAACTTTTCATCAATGATTCTTTAAATAATCAAAGTAATTGTCACACTGAATAAAAAACATCTTTGAAAAACTAACCTGTAACAGAGGCTAGCTAGTGAAGTGCATTGCAGGTAAACCTCATGCCTCTGATCTCAAAAGGTGCTCTAGCGACAGATGCTAAAGGCCATGGTCTTTAGCCTCCTTGTAAGAGCAACCAACTCCCATACAAAAAATAACCAGTTCGATCCCAGCTCAAACTGGGTTGGGTGCAGGGGGGGCTCGTCCGGGATGGGAGAGAGGTTTAGTGGGGGGTAAGTGTAACGGAGGCCAGCTAGTGAAGTTCTAAGCAGGTAAACCTCACTCCTCTGACTTCAAAAGGTGCACTAGTGACAGATGCTAGGGGCCATGGTCTTTAGCCTCCTTGTTAGAGCAAACGACTCCCATGCAAAGACTCGCCGGTTCGATCCCAGCTCAGAATGGGTTGGATGAAGTAGGACCAGTGGGTTACAAACCCAAATAGTTTCTTCTATGGCATTACAGTAAGGTTCTCCATGTGACCTTTGTTTTTAAGAGTGTGTAATTCATTCAGATATAAACACTAACTTTTAAAAAATAATAATAATAACAAAAGCATGTTGATCACACATATACTTTTTGTTATTCTATACCTTTTTTTCTACAACATTTACATATTTGTAAGAGGGGAAACTGGTCAACACTGGAATAAGATGTTGGCTATTTAAAGTGCAAATGCTCCTGATCTTGCCCCTTGGCCTCTTGAAGCTCATGTGGCCTAATAATGTCATCAGGTCACTTAAAGCTGGTTGTCAGTCATGGATCAGAGGTTCAGTAATCTACAATGACAGACTTACCAAGTCAACAACGTGCTTAAAGGGATAGTTCATGAAAAAAATATAAAGTGTAACCACAAAATAAGAAACTTTAGTATTTTTTTTTATTGTAATTGAATTGTGGCCAATAGAGAATCTACAAGAACATCCTCACTAACATCCACACACAGCCTACCATGAAAAAGCTGTCTAATAATACTTTCGGAATAAAACGGGACAAATAATAAAATCTATTTACTCCTAAAATATGGCTATGTAGTTTATCATTGATTAAGTTGCTTATGTTATTTAGCTGTACTTTCACCTGATTTCCATTCTGTTGCTTCCACATTAAAATGCAGAAAATAGATAAGATATTTTCCCCACAACACAGAGAATGGCTATGGCAAATTTAAGATACAGCAGAGGTTTACCATTCCAATGTGTTGAATAATATACATGTAATATAATATTACATTTTACATTCCTATACTGTACATTCATTATTAGTCTCTATTGCAAATTTGTGGCCCAAAGTTTCTATGAAGTTACTATAAATTTAAGTAACTAAACAGGTGGGTTTTGTTTTAATAGATTTTCCGGAGCATACATTTACAATAATATTTGGTTTTATGCACAGTGTGAGAATATTTTATATATATATATATATTTAAATATAATTTATGTAGAATACATGAGATAAAATTAAAATCTGCCACCATCCATTTTCCGAACCACTTGGCCTATGTACTGTAGGGTCGTGAGAATGTTGAATTGTATCTCAGGGTCTCAGGCAATAAAAATACTTTGGACGGATGGCCAGTCTATCACAGTCATCCAACATCTGCAGACTGAGTGAAATGAACACATATAGAATGACATCTGCAGTTGGAGAAGTTGAAATACTCTAAAGTAGAAAAATCTCAGAATCCTCTTAATCTGTTTCACTTTCAACTAGGGCTGGGCGATATTGCACAAAAAATGATCACAATATCATGTTTCATATCATTCGATATTGATAATTATTGATTATTTTTTAACAATCCATTTAGGAATATAAGGATTTTTGTGTTAACCACTTTATTTTAATTTACCAACATTACTAAGGCAAATAGTTTAATAGTCAAAAACAACAATATTTAAGCAAAAAAACAACAACTTCATAATAAAATAAACATAAGTGTTAAAGAGACTCTTAACCTGATAAATTAAATGTTATAAAGTGTGTGCAATGGTAAAGGTAGATCAACATCTGTAAAGTGTGACTAATATTGATACAGTAAACCGCAAACTCTGAAAACAAAACAATTTATGATAATCAAATCTGAGCTTTCAAGTAAAGGATCCAACCATCATCATTATTCAAATGCATATTGCAATATTACAAATTGTAAAGTTGAATGGCTTTACCCCCTGTGCTTAAAATTCTTTCAGATGGGGTGCTAGTGGTTGGGATGCACAAGAAAAGAAACCAAAAAGCCACTCTGGCGACATCCTCACATCCTTTTTTATTTACAATCTCCTTACTGCTGCTATACGGCACTCATTTTTGCATGTGTTGTTATTGTGACCTGAAGTGACAAGTGCGACTTTCAACTTTGTCAAAAGTTTGCTAACATTTTTATCTTAAGAGAATGAGAACAAAAAAATGTAAATATTACAATTAAAATATTTATTCATTCATTTTCCTTCGGCTTAGTCCCTTTATTCATCAGGAGTCGCCACAGCGGAACAAATCGCTAAATTTAAATATAAAATCAGACAGTTTAAATCAGCTATTTCTATATTAATAAAAAAATATTTTAAATCCATTTAATTATTTTAAATAATTGATATACATATTTAAATGTTTCATCCAACCATTGGTGTGGACATTGGACATTTATTTTAGTAATTATGAGAATAAAATAAAATTAATTAAAATAATAACATTTTACATAAATAAAACTAATGTTCATTCATTCATTTTCTTTTCGGCTTAGCCACTTTATTAATAAGTGGTCGCCACAGTGGAATGAACCCAAACTTATACAGCATATGTTTTATGCAGCGGATGCCCTTCCAGCCGCAACCCAACACTGGGAAACACCCATACACTCCTGCATTCAAACACATACACTACGGCTATTTTAGCTTACCCAATTCACCTATACCACATGTCTTTGGACTGTGGGGGAAACTGGAGCACCTGGAGGAAACTTACACCAACACGGGAAGAACATGCAAACTCCACACAGAAATGCCAACTTATCCAGCCGGGGCTCGAACCAGCGGCCTTCTTGCTGTAAGGCGATCATGCTACCCACTGTGCAACTGTGACACCATAAAAATAATAAAAAAAATCTTAAATGAAAATGGGAATTTCTTCAACATAATTTCTTTTTACACTTTACCTATCATAAATATTTGAGCTCTTTGCAACAGTTCCTGTTGATAATGTTTTTTTGTGTGCCTTGTGATCACATCTTTTTTTATTAAAATGGAATGATATTTTAATAATTTGAAAGTGAATTCATACACTAGGCACAATATTACCTGTTATTTTCTGTATTTCTTTTGTTATTTTCCGTCTTTTTTTTTGTCATTTGTTTTTACATAATTGCTTTCTGTAAGAAACAAGGAAAATAAGCTGTTATTGACTGACAGTCTTCCTTTCCACCAAAGTTCACTGACACTAAAACATCTTTAATTTCTCAGATGCATTATAGATGAACACAGCATTGCTCAAGACAGTGAGTGAGATTAGGGAGCAGTAGTGCATTTTCTTTTGAAAATATTTTGCTATGAACATGTCATAATATGGAAAAAGCTGCATAAAAATCGTTTTGTCTGTTATGGAAAAATGTCATCAGACAAGTTTATTAAAACACATTGGTGAGTAAATGATGACACAACTGTTCCCCATTTTGGCCTTCTGTGTGTGGTATGTTATAAATGGTTTGGTTGGTTTATTTGACCACCTGACACACAGCAAACAGTACTTGTGACGTCCTAAAATATAGTTGTGTTAAATAAATAGAAGTACAACATTAGTAACCTCTTGACCCTCTGTTGTTAGGAGGATTCAAAGGACTTACTTGTGGATGTAGTAGTTAATTCATTCATTTTCCTTCAGCGTAGTCCCTTTATTCATCAGGGGTTGCCACAGCAGAATGAACCGCCAACTTATCCAGCATATGTATGCCCTTCCAACAGCAACCCAGTACTGGGAAACATCCATACACACTCATGCACACACATACACTATGGCCAATTTAGTTTATTCAATTCACCTGTACCGCTTGTTTTTGGATTGTGGGGGAAACCGGAACACTCGGAGGAAACCCACGTGAACATAAGAAAAACATGCAAATTCCACACAGAAACGCCAACTGATCCAGCAGGGGCTTGAACCAGTGACCTTCTTTCTGTGAGGCGACAGTGCTAACCACTGAGCCACCGTGTCACCCGGATGTAATAGTGTAATAGAAAACAACAAACCCAACTTTAATGTCATGTGTGCTGTGAGTTCGGAGTTATTGGCTAATGCATCAAAAGAGGTGTGTTCAATATATTATCAGTGTGAAGTATAAGAGAATTCATTAATGACATAATGACCTGTTTGTTTTCTCATAGTATTGATATATTTTTTTCATACAATAGATGAATTATCTCTTTGAAGGCACAGTATGTGATGTTTACCACTAGAGGGCATGTGTTCACAACAAACAAAGGCGCAGTATGATACCGCTGTCACTTAAGAAATGTATTTTCATGGTAGTATGAAGCTAAGTAAAGCTGAAATTCGTCAAAGCCAAACAAGACTGATGAAGCAATTGGTAATGAGAGATGATTGTGACGTGGCAAGAAAGTAGCTTGGCTTTTATTATGCCACTGTTGACTGCTTTTCATTCTTCCAGGCTTGATCATTATTCTAAATATATTTAAAGATTATGTTATAATGCTGCTCTGTGCAGTCTAATAAAATTCACAACATATTAAAGCATCTTTGGTGTTTCCCTGTTTTCTATTAAACCAAAGAGAAATCGAGAGTGTATGGCATCATTAGCATAGCTACACAGGACACAGTCTGTGTTACTAGTTAAAATTACTTCTCTGGATTTGAACATTCTTCAAAGCATTTGAGATAATGTAAGTACATAAGTCAGCAAAATAAATAACCCTGTTCTAGTGGTTTTTGCATCATTTATTAATTTTCCTTCGGCTTAGTCCCTTTATTCATTAGGCATATGTTTTACACAGCGAATGCCCTTCTAGTTGCAACCCAGTACTGGGAATTATCCATACATACGCATTCACACACATACACTACGGCTAGTTTAGTTTATTTAATTCACCTATACCACAAGTCTTTGGACTGTGGAGGAAACTGAAGCACCTGGAGGAAACCCACACCAACACGGGAAGAACATGCAAACTCCACACAGAAACGCCAACTGACCCAGCCGGGACTTGAACCAGCGACTTTCTTGCTGTAAGGGGAAAGTGCTTACCACTGAGCCATCATGTCGCTCGTTTTTTTGTATATTTTAATGAAGAAAGATACAGACTGTGGCGTAAAATTTCACACTGCTTTTATTTTGAAATGCAATATCCAAAAATGATCATAAGCTATGGCTATGTAACTTAAACATTAGTCGTTCTGCCATAGCAACTCTCAGAGAGATTAAGTATGGCAATAAATATGTATATACAGTAGCAATTTTTATGTGTTTGGTCTTGGCAGTATAGATCTGCTATGCTGCTGCTGCTTTGATTATTGTCGCGAAGCAAGCACTGAAACTTGCTATTGCCAGTATATTTAGGCAAGACAAGGCAAGTTTATTAATATAGCACATTTCATACACCGTGACAATTCAAAGTGCTTTACATAAACAAGAATAAAAAAGACAAGTGTAAGAAAATAAAAACAAATTATAAAAATGATTAAAACAGGTAAAAACAGATTAAAATGTGTTATAACAGGTTAAGAAAGAATGAAAAAGAAAAGAGAAACATAATATTGCGATCTGTCAGATGTAGCACAGTGCTCATTCAGTAGAGGCACAGCTAAACAGATGTGTTTTCAGTCTTGATGTGAATGTGCCTAATGTTGGAGCACATCTGATCATTTCTGGAGGCTGATTCCAGCAGCGGGGGACGTAGTAAGGCGGATTCACCCTGCTTTGACTGAACTCTTGAAATTTCTAGTTTACATGATCCTAGGGATCCAAGTGATCTGTTAGGTTTGTATTCAGTGAGCATATCTGTAATGTATTGAGGTTCTAGGCCATTAAGTGATTTATAGACAAGTAATAATACTTTCAAATCTATTCTGAATGTAACTGGGAGCCAGTGTAAAGACCTGAGGACAGGTGTGATGTGCTCTGCTTTTCTGCTTCTGGTCAGAATCCTGGCCGCAGCGTTCTGAATGAGCTACAACTGTCTGACTGTCTTTTTATTTTATTTATTTACAGACAGGATGTCTGAGAATATAAGACACTGCTGCTGCAAACATAACGTACATGTAACCCTTGTACAGATCTATGTACAGGTGGAGCTGGGGTGGAGGAGGGATCCGCAAATGCGCTGCACATTGCTAGCTCAAACAATAATGAGGCATTTAAATGTTAAGGAACATGCTCATTGGCTGCTGAGGTGACAGCAACCAATCACCTGCATCATGTATAGTTGATGATGTAGTAGGAGCAGATTGATCTATCTGTCTCTGGGCGCAATGGATTTTGATGAGAAAATGTGGTAACACTTTAAGTCACAATTCACGTTATTAACAAACCACTAACTAACATTGCTAGCTAAATATTATTAGCTAGCTGTTTATTATTAGTTTGTAAGGTAGAAGTAATAAGAAAGTAGTATTAGAGATGCAAAATAAGATCATACTTTATATCTACTAATGTACAGTTAATATCTTAACAATAGGCAGGTAATAATAAGCCAGTTGTTATTAGCATGAATTGTGACCTAATCTAAAGGGTTCCCGAAAACTTTGTTTTCATATGAACTGAAGTACACAAATGTCTTTAGTTGTAAATTAATATTCAGATTATTATTCCTTTTATTTGCCCCGTCAAAAAACGAACAAACACAGAAATCATAACATTATCTTAGTATTTTGATTTAAAATGTGTAATATTTCCACTATATTTGCTATATGGAATTAAAAGTAATTTAAAAGCATATTTTAAGGCATTGCTATTTTTTAACACAACTGTAATTCTGTATTTTTTTCTCTTTAGAGCCAAATATGCCAGCACAGAGCTTGGAATCCGTGAACGTCTTTTTGTTGCAGTATTTTCCTCCAAAACCACTCTGAACACATTAGCTGTGGCCATTAACCGGACCCTCAACCACCACCTGGATGGTCATCTCGTCTTCTTTACAGGCACTCGCAATCGTAAAATCCCTAATGGAATGTTTGTGATCGCTCATGGGGATGAGCGTCCTGTCCCAAACATGTTCCAGTCGGTCCGATATCTCCTGGATCATCACATTACTGAGTTTGATTGGTTCTACTTTGTCCAGGATGACACTTACACCCAGCCAGAAAGACTGAAGCGCTTAGTAAGTCACCTGAGCATGGAACTTCAGCTTTACATGGGCCATTCAGGAGAGTTCATAGGAGCCGAAACACAAGGGAGGTACTGCAATGGTGGTCCAGGATTTCTGCTGTCCCGTGCACTGCTTCTGAAGCTTCAGCCCTTCTTGGAGCAATGCAGGACAGACATCATTAGCGTCAGGCCTGATGAGTGGCTCGGTCGCTGTATCATTGATTACGCTGGCGTAAATTGTGTGGAGGAATATGAGGTAAGAGGTAATGATTAACTGGCACATTTGAGCAATATTATTATGAGGATCCAGAAATGAAAATTTGGTCATCATTTGCTTAACCTCATGTCTTTCCATTTTTGTGGAACACAAAAGCAGATATTTTGTGAAATACAGGGGAAAGGTTTTTGTGGTAAAGTAGGTAAAAATTATATATAATTTGTATAATATTATGTAAATATATAATTTGTATGGGTAAAATGTATATTTTACTATACTTGCTCTTTTTTTATATGTATTTGTTTTATTTATTATTTTTTATTGGTATTTAGCAAGACCATACCCAGTAGTATATAATACAGAATAAGAAAAATTACAGACTGTCAGAGATTTCTTATTTTCTCACCATCCCCTCAAAATAAAATAAAATAATGTATTAATTAAAAACAAACATATCCTACAGGGAAACAGGGAAAAACACAGTTTGAGGGTTAAGCAGTTTTTCTTTATTATTGAAAGTCAGCAATGTCCATAATATCAATCTTTTATGAACTTTTCATTAAGTTATAAAACTTTTATGATTTTAGTTTTAGTTACCTGGTTACACCACAGTGATGTGTCTGAAAAGAATAGATTTTTCTATTTCTATTAGATTTAACTATAAGTTTCAGATGACAACGTTGTAAAAACTCTTTACACAGATCTGGGAAAATGACAAAAAAATGGTGTTTTGCGCATGTGAGGCCAGTAGTTGGCGATATTACTTTTGTAAATAACCATTGCATGTCTGTGCCTGCCCATTTACTCATCAGCTTCTGCTTCATCAGCTTCATTAGTTTCTGGAATTATGTTTCCAATTATTATTTTATGAAGGATTTTTTTAAAAAGTCTTTAACAAAGCATTACAAGCCACAAACCAAACCAACAAACTTTCATTTGAAGCAAAGAAGTATATAAAAAAACAACCCAGGCTCATTCTGAAAATGTACCGCTATATACATTTCTGGAGAGCGCCAAATATATCCCAGGAGCTATATGTTTTTGCAGTTTTTATTTTCACAAATCTGCCAGAGGCCGCTGTTTACCCTTTTTGAGATTGCAAATTTCTCTCGCGAGTGCCATTCGCGACGGCTGTTATCGCATAAATCCAGCAGAGGCTGCTGTCGACTGACTGACTGACTGACTGACTGACCCACCCTCCTCCTTTCCTAAACCCAACCAAGTGTTTTCAAAAGCACTGATTGACCTGCCCACCCACTTCCCTAAACCCAACTCACAGTTTTAAAAAGCAATCCAGAAAAAGAAAAGCATTTTTTGATTTTACCACATTCTTACCCTGTTATTTACTTTTTTATTTTATTTTTTGGATTCTGTTGCTGTCTTTTTGGAACCATTCTTTACCGATAACTGGTAACAGTGGGAAAGTTGACCATACGGAGGTAATCGGTCAGCTGGAACCGTGTCTGTAGCATTTGTTTTAAAGACGAAATGCAGCCTACGTTTTTCGAATAAGCCTATGTTGAAAAAAAAAACAGACAAAAAAGTTACTTAAATTGTTTTAAGTAGTGAAAGGACTCCAATCCCAAGAAGCATTGTGAATGAAATGAGAAATATTAATGTTTGTCAGATTTATTTGTAGAAACAATATACATTGTTTCAAGCTTATTGTAAAATAAGCATTTATAAACAAATATTTAATAATTTTGAGAGCGTAGAGGGGGTCATAGTGTTTTTTTTGTGTAATTTGTGTAATTTTGCACAGCATCATGAGTAATATAATTTTTCTACATAAATTCTGATATTAATCTTGGTTGGTTTAAAAAGTAGGTGAAATAATGTGATGTTGCAAACAGATTGGTTAAACACAATCATTTACAATCCTTTAACTACTTCAGAGCTCAGAAGAGGACAGTCTGTAAAGGTTTACAGTATCTGCTATTGTTACGTTATGATGTTTTTTCTTCTGAAACTAAACTATTGCACTATATAGACTGAGCATATTATACACATATATTCATATATTTGATGTTACTCTATTGTAACAGTAACATTTTTTAGCATTATAGTTTCCCTAAAATGCTGTTACGAAATTAACAGCCAGAATGCCAAATCTTTTCTAACAATGGAAGTAAACGATGACAGAATTTACATTTTTGGTTTGCTATACTGTTCTAAATGAAGCCTTGAAAACAAAAAATGGTGTCCAGACCAAAACATATCAAAATGCATTCTCTTTTCACAGTTTGTTTCTGTTATGTTATTTTTTTTACTTGTTTTTTTAGCAAATTACACAAAAGCAAATGTGGTTCCAGTTTTTTCAACAGCATCAGCTTCTTCCCTGTAATCGCTGAGGCAGTTTCATCTCTCGCATCATGAGATTCCAATTAGTCATGAACTAAAATAGCATCTATCCCAGGGCAAATGTTTCCTGAGAGAGCTGTGTGCTGAAATGAGCTGAAGGAGGGTGAGGGGGGGATTGAAGGCCTCAGAGTCTGAATGTACAGATCATATTGGCAAACTCTAAAAACAGGCCTGTGTTGATAAAGTACATTTTTTTTTCATGTTGCTGGTTTCCCTTAGTTGGCAATGTTTGTGCTGCTCACAAATGACTACATTTTTCGCCCGGGGTCTCCAGTTTCGGCAGGAAACCACATTACCCAAGGGTCTGTGCTTTATTGAGAGGGTGCGCTGTTATATTTTGAGGGACTCAATGCAACTGGGGTGCCAAATAGTCAAATCAATAGTTTACAGTATTTTTTAAATCCTGAGGCATGTACGTTGATTTACTCACACAAGCAGGTAGTCATCGGAAAGTTTTCTGTATATGCTCCAAGCATGTGTTTCATATAATCTGCACCAAAAGCAGTATAGAAGTGTGTATGCACTTTGTATAATGTAAAATGTGGTTGATAATGGCCTGTTAAAAGTAAGTTTGTAAGTTTGACACCCAGTAGTTTAACTAGATATTGCATGCCTGGGTCAAAACACACATAAACGCAGGTTGAGGACACCAACAGGAGCGAACCTGACTATCGAGCCTAAAGACGGATTTAAGTTCGATAGAAGGAATCTTTTCCATATTAAAATGTTTTTTGTCCTAACCAACACCTGAAATTTGTATTTTAGAAACAGCTTCTATTTCTTGCTGCTAAACAACAAAAAAAAATGCCAATGATCACATCGGGTACACCCCTAATGTGCTTTATTAAGTGTTAAATGCTAATAATGTGAGTTTGAATGCCATTTTACATATTATTTATTGCCATACTACTGAAAGCAGCAGCAGATAATTCACCTCAGATCTTGAAAATAAAATAAACAGTTTGAAATTGAACTTTAGAACTGCGAAATAATGCAAACCAACACATATCACTGATTCCGCATGTATATTTAATAATGTTAAAGAGGTTTAATATGTGATAATTAGATTATAAACCTTACCATTTTGTTGGAGTGCAGTAAGTGGACTATTCTGTGCTTCCAAATGACTGTGTTTACATTTCTGTTGTGTTTCGTCTAGTGCAAACAGCCAAATCGCTTATCACTGCAAATCTCATGACGAAGCGTGGTTAGGACACGGGGTTACAATGTAACCTGCTCACCTAATGTTTAAGTTCATAATATTTATATTATTTGCTAACTAATAACCACCCTATGTGGAACTCTGAATCTGCGTCTCATTTCAGAGGCTGTTACTGTCCACCAGTGGTCGTATTTTGATCACTCACACACATTTTAAGAGCCTTTCTGACTGAATGAATGATGCTGTTTTCCACAAAGGCATCTCAGGGTGCTGAAATATAATTGGCTAAACTAGCATCGAGTGGGTGAAAGGGACCAAAACAAAGACAGACGTTCCGGCACATAACAGATATTTTTAAAGCAAAATATCTGACTTTAGCATTGTTTTTCATATAAACAAAAACATTCACTTAGCTTGTTTCTTAAATATATGCAAACATATTATGGTATTTTTATGCTTTAGAAGATTCAAAAACTTACATACAGCACCTTTAAATTGACATCGGTGTGTTATATTGTATTGTACATTGGTGATAGTGCCTTGCTTTTTACACTAGCATAGTTAAATTTGATAAATAAATTAATTATTAAAAAAGCTAAATTTGTTTTTTACATTTTAATAATATTTCAAAATAATAATATTATAGTATTAGAATATTTATGCTGTATTTTGATCAAATAAATGCATTCATTTTGAGCAAAAAAGACTTAAAAATACATTACAAATAAAATCCTCTAAACATTTGAACTTTCAATATTCTGAACCACATGTCCCATACACCTTTAACTCATTGGAACATGATTTATGTACACTTTATGAATACACTCCAAGCATGTATTTCATATAAAATGCACTATAGAAGTGTATGGACTTTGTAAATTGGGAAGTGTGGTTGGTAATGGCCTGTTAAA